>PVLC010007212.1:0-57086 GCA_004027655.1 Graphiurus murinus | reverse complement strand
AAGTGAGAAATGGAAGGTCAAGAGAATTTTCATGTTCATTAACTGACGAATTCAAATTTGAATCTGACCCCACTGATTAGATTCTTTCCATGTAATACACAGAGAATTATTACATGTTCTATTTATGAAAGATTATATTAAAAAGGGTTTAATTTGTGGATGAATCTAAGAGACTTAATTAAATTAATATGTATCAATAATATTATAGTGATATATGCATACTCATGCTTATAGCACTATAATATTATAGTGATATATGCATACTCATGCTTATAGCAGCACAATTCCCAATAGGCGAGTTATAGAACTAGCCGAGGTAACGAAAATTGTAGGGGCAGCCCATGTCATGTGACATTCGGCACTCACAGACTCTGACCTTTTTTGGTCAAATATGACCCCTTCGCCCTAGGAAAGCCGGTGGGTGGGTCAAGAAACTGCCTACCTCCCTCCCCATTGGCTCCTGCCCCAGCCTCACCTCCTTATCTGATTTTCCCATATATACTATTGTTTGTTCGAATAAAGCTGAGATCCTGCAATGCCTGGTCGCTGACTAGAATCCCAGCTTGGTGTGGTTTTTGGCGGGGTTATCTCGACTCTCCAGGGTGGTGGGCCCGGCTGTCAACACTCTCCTCGCCAGGTCCGGCAGGCGAAGGCGGCTGGTCCGCTTGGTCTACCCGTGTTGCATGGGATGCAACAGAAAATGTGGTGTATATGAACAGTGGAGTTTTACTCATCTATAAAGAACAAAAGTATAGCATTTGCAGAAAAATTTATGTAACTAGAGAATGCCATGCTAAATGAGTTAAGACAGACTCAGAAAATCAAGGGTCACATGTATTCTTTCATATGTGGAAGCTAGAGAGAAAATAGGAAAGGGACTTCATAAAAATTAGGAGAAAGACCAGTAGAGTAGTAGAAGGGAACTGAGGAGAGAGAAGGGGAGGGAAAGGGAAGGTGTGGGGAGGAAAACAGATAAAATAATGTTATGTACATACATAAAAATATCTCCATGAATCACACTATCATGTATAATTACAATGTACCAATAAAAATAAGTAAATAAATATATATGTACTAAGATTCTGATTTATGACTATCACTGAACTAGGACTTCGAACAAAAAGAAGACTTATACATTTCTCACCCTCCAGGAGCTCACAATTATTTGCAGAAGTAATTTGAGAGTAATTTAAATACAATGGATTTGACAAACTTTTCCATAGAGGTACAAATTGAGACCAAAGTGATCAATTTCCAGATAACAAATGAATATGTATTTTTATAATTAGAAAATTATGGGTTTTTTTCTCTTATGTTTTAATGCTTGTCCTCCCTTAAATAAATTTAACTGCTTGAATTATAAAGTCCAAGGTTTAGCAAATATCTCTGTGCTATTTGCCTCAAGAGTGAGAGATTTCCTTAGGAAATCCTTATAAAATATTTTTCAAACTTTCCTGTGATTCAAATATTTTTTCTAAGTGTTTTGTCACGTCAGAGGAAGCTTTGGTTTTAAAGCATTAATGTTTCTTTAATACTAACTTAGCATTTGTTTAAAATTATTTTCTATAATTAGTTATTTTCTATAATTTTAAACAGAAGCAAAGTCTTAAATGAAAACACAAAAACTGAATTTTGAACAAACAATTTAACCAGAAATGTCTGCTTTATTAGACTTATGACAAATCTGGTTAGGACCTTACTAGAATTTTTATTAATTCTTTTCAGAATGGAAACAATTTCATATTAATATAAACTAGCAAAAAAATTTTATGATATCCCTCTGTGCCAACATGAAAACTAACTATAGGCAAAGCTGAGCTGACTTTGGATGGTCCCCATGAAGTTTAAATTTCTTTGACACCCAAAACACCTCCTTAGCAGTTTTGTCCTACAGTTAGAATGACTTAAAAGATTTTAACCCTTACTAAAATGTAAAGATGCCAGAGAAAATGACATCTAAATATTTGCTAGCCCAATATCTACTAAACGCAACACATGCCTATCCTTTAACACTTCAATTGTCCTAGTAGATATATAACCAACAGAAATACTCACATATGCTCACAAAATTAACGGCACTCTCTATGATAGCACCAATACTTATGTAGTTATCAACAGAATAGTTGCTAAATAAGCTTTGGTTTACTCCACAATAAAAAAAAAAATAGCCATTAGAGTGAATGAATTGCACCTACTACAGAACTATAATTGAACCTCATACCCACATAATGTTGAGTGAAAAATTGAGACTAAAAAATGAACTCTATGTAGAACTCTATGTTATAAATATAAACTTCAAAAAGATTCCAAAGTAGTCTTTGATGTCAAAGTGAGAAAAGTGATTCCCCTTTGTGGGGATGAGATTGTGATTGAAAAGGAGCAAGGGAGGGGCTCTAGGGCTGGTAATGTTCTGTTTCTTGATCTGAGTTCTCATTATCCATGTGTGTTCAAGTTGGGAAAAACATTAAGCTATACATTTTTGATCTGCACACTTTGTGTATGTATGTGATACCTCAACAAAAATTTTTAAACAGATATTTTTATTGGTGCATTAGGATTATACATATTAGTAGGAAGCATTGTTATGATTTGTATATACACAAAAAAAAAATTTGGTCAATTTGATTCCCTACTACCTCCCTTTTCTTCCTTTCCTGCCTACCTCCAGATTAAATAATAATAATAACAAATAAAAATTTAAACCCCCCCCCCCCCCAAGCCAGGCACATGCCTATAATTTCAGTACTGGAAAAGCTGAGACAAGAAGGTCACGAGTTGAAGATCAGCAATGGCAATTTAGCAAGACTGTCAACAACTTAGTGAGACCCTGTTTCAAAAGGAAAAAAAAAATGCAAAGCTGGGGATATAGCTTGGGGGTAGAATATGCCTGGGTTCAATCCCCAGTACACACACACACACACACACACACACACACACACACAGCTTTGCCAATCACTATAATTTAATACCAGGTGAAATGTTTATTTTCATTTGATTAAGGTGTGTGACACAATCAGAATGCCTGAATGCAAAGGCAGAAGCCCAGCACACAGGAAAGGTGACCCAGAAAGAGAAGGCTGTAGACGGGTGCACAGCTGAGGACAGAACAGACACCAGTGACTCCCCAAGGGTTCATTTCACCCTAACTCAGCTTTAATCTCTAAGAAAATTCAATTATCAAGTTACTACCCCAACATCCTTTACCTCCTCTCCTTCTCTCTCCCTGTCTCTCTCTCTCTCTCTCTCTCTCTCTCTCTCTCTCTCTCTCTCTCTCTCTCTCTCTCTCTGTCTCTCTTTCTCCAGGTGAAAAGTTCTTCCCCTTGAATTCCCTGTGTGGTAATCCCATATTCTGTGGGAATCATGTTAAGTTTAGTTTGATAGGGCTGTTTCTTCATCTGTCTTTCCAAACACAATGGTTTCCAGTAGCATAATTGATGTCTTGGATTTCCAACAACTTTACACAAATCCCAAAGCACCCTTAAATAATCCTCACTCAACTAACTTGAAAGCAAACAAACAAAGCACACAGTGCTTCTGCTTTGCTTTTAGTTCTTGTTTTTTTAGTTGTTTATTTCTTACTGAGTGTTTATATATGAACCACTTGTCCAGGTGGTCAGGACATTTGGTAGCATCATGACACTAGCCTTAGAGAATGATAAATACACTTTTTTGATCTCATAATGATCAAAGATTTTTGCTGCCTTCCTCCAACACAATTCCAGCTGAAAGGAAGCCCATACAGATCTAGGTACTTGCTCACTTAATATGTAAATGTCTTTTCCATGTTACTAAATAGTTGTAGAATTATTTTCAATGATGAAATTTTAACTTCCAGGTTTGCCCCACTTCATTTAGCTAAACTTCTAATATTTGTATTGAAGTTATTTTAATTTTTGCTTCTATAAAAAAAATCCACACAGGTACATTTTATACCCGTTCATGGTTATTCCCTTAGGGTAAATTTTTAGAAGTAGAATTAGTGAGTCAAAAATTATGCACATTTTAAGGCATTAAATTGATCGGGATCATTTTTATGATCCTTCAAGTTTTCCAAAGGGATTAATTTAGCTTTAAAATAAAATCATCAGTCATAATTGAATTCTCAAGTGCTTCTCTATATTGAATAGGAAAAAATTACCATAAACTCTAAAAATTACATAGACTGTAAGATGGAAGCATATTATAAAGTAAGAATCCTTAAAGACAAAATAGATTAAGTTCATGTGGGTGGACTCATAAAGGATTGAACCACAGCATTCAATGTGCTGCTTAGCAGCAATCAATATCCATCTGTAAGGTGGTCTATAGTAGAAGGTCACAGGAGGTTGTATTCAGTGCTGTCCTATTCAATAGCTATTTTAATCATTTGGCTAGGAGCATTGGCTTGTGTGTTTGCATATTCTTTGTATGTTCAGTTGACATTGTTTTGGGAGAGCAACCCAAAGATAAACTTTTAAAAAAATCATAAAGACTAGAATGTTAGACTAAATTTAACTTGACATGGGCAGTCAAATTCAATGAGTTATAAATTATGAAGAATAAATTAGTATATATGGAAGTGAAGTTTTATTTTTCCCAAAGTTGCACAAGAGGAAATGGTGATATAGATAATAGAGTTATTATTATTTGAGATTTTTTTTTACTCAATGTAAAAAAATGGGTACATGATAATGCAAATCTACTCTATGCATATTTTAATAAGAACATTGGCAAATACTCAGAGAAAAATTATCTTAGCATAAGATAATTCCTTAGAAAACATGCTACACATGTTCTTTACCAGATTATGTAGTATCTGGACAAGAGTCATGGAAAATGAGAATTGAGGCAGGGAAAAAATGGAAAGCAAATGCTAGGTGGTATCTTCTAGAGCTGATCAGAGCTTCATAAGGAAAACAAGCTGTGACTCAGTCATTTGAGATGTCTTGAGAGAAGCACCTAGAGCAATTTGTGAGGATGATAAAAGAGCCTGCCACTTGAGCCACTTGGATGCATTTTCACCCTTTATGATAGGCATCTTCCGTACAAGAACTAGATACTCTGAAATAGGCAGTGCAGAAACATCCCAGGAAGATGATGATAAGTGTCAGGAAGACGAGACCACCAAGCATACCCCCATATCTGTACCTGGACCTCTAATATTTATCATCACTCTCCTTTATAACTCTTTCTAGAATTCTTCATCTTGTACTAATATTTCAGCTAGTCTACCACAAACATTCATTTTTTTCAGAGGTCTTCATTTGCCTAGTCACAGTTACTGACCCAGCAAATAAGATTTCTCCAAGAAAATATTCTGGGTTCCACACACAATCCTCTCTTTCCCCATTGTGCAGTAGCAAACCTGTTTCCTCATGATAATCAGAATCAGTTTACAGAATCTCTTCTCTGTGTCTATTGGTTCACTGCTGTGAGGTGTGCAAAATGGCCATGTGGTACTCTCAACTTCTGCATCAGTAGAATCATTTCTGTGCCCCCTTGTGGAAATACAGTCCTTGGGAACTGGACTTCTAACTTCAGGGATGGGGTGCACCGATTCTGTAAATCGGTTTCTGGGACTGATAACAACAGGAGCTAATTATCCCCTATTTTCATCACTTGGTTGCTAGAACCATATACATTGTTTGGAACATAGTTCCACAAAATATATGGTCAGTTGCTTATCATATAGGACATTTTGAAGTCAAGAAAAACAGTTTCTTTCTATCTTTGCCTCTTATTGGTTGCATTGCTCCATGATGTCATTCCTAGCACTTCTGTGTTGTATCACCAGGCTTCTCTGGGCAACCAGAGTCTCCGTGGGTCCAGTAGTATTGGACCTGGACAAGAGAGGTCATATAAAGAGGGCTGAGAAACCTGATAGAGTTAGGTACGGATGCAGAGGAGCAGGGGTAGGCAGATTTGAGAAAGCCTTATAATAAGGAGAATTAATCCATGTCATATGAGTCTCTTCAGAAAATACTAAGATTGTTAAATTAAAGAGATAGAATATGGACATATTTAAGCTGTTCCAATCAGAAATTCAACAGCCATTTGTAGAAGAGTCTTTTAGAAGAATTTCAATAATGCCTTGATTCAAGTAGATGAACATTATTATTTTGTCCAGACTTGTGGGGCTGGGACTCTTGGGATACTAAAGGTATATTAAGTAATTTTTTTCAACACAGTTTCAAGCAACTTAGAAATGCTAGGGATGCACAGAAAATCTTTGGAAATCACTAGTATAGAGGAGCTTTACAACCAATTAACTCTATTACTGTTTCATGAAACTGGGTACCTGATTTTTTTTTTTTCTTCCTGAGACAGAGACAGAACAATATTACAAGTGGGAACTTGACTGGGGCCACAGATTGAAAGTGATAAGTAACCCTTAGCCAATGCTGATTCACATTAGCTGATACCCTAGCAGTCTGAGACACTCGATATGAGGTAGCCAGCTCTCATGCCCTTTAAAAGTTAAATGTAGCCGGGCGTGGTGGCGCACGCTTGTAATCCTAGCATTCGGGAGGCTGAGACCGGAGGATCCGGGTTCGCCGCCAGCCTCAGCTACCTAGTGAGGCACTCCGCAACTTAGTGAGACCCGGTTTCAAAATAAAGAATAAAAAATAGGACTGGGGGTGTAGCTCGGAGGTAGAATGCCCCTGAGTTCAATCCCCAGTACCGCAAAAAAAAAAAAAAAGTTAAATGTAAGTGGCTGTGGTGGCGCACTGCTCTAATCTCATTTCTTAGGAGGGTAAGACAGGAGGAGTGCAGGTTCAAGGACAATCTCAGCAAGTAGTGAGACTTTCATCAACCTAGTGAGATTCTACTTCAAAATAAAAATAAAATAGGGCTGGGAGTATAGCTCAGAGGTAGAATGCCCCAGGGCTCAATCCCTAGTAGTACCACAATCAATCAATCAATCAATCAATCAATCAATTTATGGTTGGTTGGCCTATTCACTTCCATGTGATAATGAATACCACAATATATTGTAAAAATATTTTTACCATATCGACTTAAAATTATTTTGTTGAAAAGATGAATTGAAATTAATCATAGATCACTTACCTTTAGTGAGTCCCTATTGTTATACATAGGACAGGAGACAGAAAGATGTCTAATAAATATTTGTTTATTGATTGTGAATTTGCTCAGGGCAAGGTCTATTTTTATTTTTTAGTATAAAGACTAACTTATACAGCAAAAAAGGCAATATTTATTTGCCTATATATGATTTTAAATGTGTTCTAAAACAGTAAAATCTAATTATAAAAGCATCTGCCACTGTTACGTTTATCTAATTCTGTGCAACAAATCACACAAGAATTTAGTGGTTTTGAAAGAACAACAGTAATGCTCTTGTCTCTCGTGGGTTTTGCTGCTCAGGGATGAGGCAGGGCTCTCCACTGGGCAGCCCCGGCTTACAGTTCCTCTTCGGGTGGTTGCAGTCAGACCCCAGCTGAGAAGGCTGCAAAGCCGTGGCTGTGGCTGGAGGATCTGCAGGTTGTCCTGGCATGCTTCCCTCTTCAGGAAGCTTCCCATGTGGTTCTTTTGCATATGTGAGTCTGGCCTTCTCGGTGTGGAGGACTCTGGACAGCTGGATGGCTCGCCTTGCAGCTGCAGGCTTGTGGAATGACTTAGCCTCAGAAATCACACAGGGTTACTTCTGCCATAATCTGTTGGTCAACATGACCACAGAGGCGCGCTCAGTTTCAATATCAGAGGGCAATGATCCCAACCTCTGGATGCTAAGAGTGTCAAAGCCATCTTGCAAAGAAAGGAATGTGGGGCAGGAGAGATCGTTGCAACTGTATTTGAAAACCAACAATGTACTGCAACTGTGTTTGAAATGTCAAAGCTGGAGATTATCTGCTAAATCAGAGTGATAATCATTTATCCATGAAAGTGGGTTTGCATTGCTACATTCCATAGGAAAACACTAAAATCCCTTTAAAAGTTAACATAGTGCCTTTAACAGTGACAGTATACCCAATGTTATCCATATATTATTTATGCTCATGTAATTCCAGATGTTGAGGCCTGAGAAGGAAAAAATAATGAAGACTCAGTCCCCGTTTTCTTCTCCCTTTCTGCTCCCAAGTAGAGAATCAAATAAAATTCCTTTGGAGAAAATAGAACTTAATCACATATTTTGTTCATGACAAGTGCGTCTGAAAAGCAGTAAAGAGCTCTTGGCAACTTTTCCTACTATGTAGTCAGAGTGATGACAAGTGCCTCCAAAGTGGGTGACCTAGTAGACTATAAAACAGATTCTTCATAAGCAAAAAATCTACACAGCATCGCATCGGAAGACTCTATGGGGTCCTTGGAGCTGCTCGCTATCAAAGCTCCAAAGCAATCCCAAGAATTCTTTATATTTTAAGAGAAGGGGGAAGAAAAGGGGAGAAAGAGGGTTAGGGGAGGAGGAAGGAAAACTTGGATTTTGGAATATTGAGGAAGAGAATATCAACAGACATTCCTGAGTCTCTAAAAGAACTCAGTGAACAGGTCAAATTCATTCTTATCTCTTTTTAATATGTTCAGATCTTAAAGAGCACTTTCCTTCTATGTCCCTGAATTTGACTAGCATTTGGATCTTTTCATTCTTGTGTATTTTTATGGGTACAACTGCAAAAAGTAAAGAGTCCCATTTCATTAAATTTCAAGGTTTGCAGGTTCACATCATCACAGGTTTTGAGTGATTAAAAGCAATTTTTATTTTCTTTTTCACCTGCAAAGGAAGGTTGTGGTCCCTAATTCTAGCCCTTATTGAATTTTCCCTTAGAAATAAACAGGTTGCTGTTTTTAGGAGTAGGGGAAAGATGTAAAGAAAGCACAAAAATGGTGCAATTTGGCAGACTTGTGTTAGACTGCCTACTTATATAAGACTGTGTTGATTGTATAAAAATATTTTCTGAAGGATGTTTTTAAAAGCATATGTTTCAGGGGTTCTTTTTACCTGTGAGGAGGTAAAATTCATAAGAGAAGTTATTTTGAAAATTTGATTTTTTTTTTTTACCCTTCAGTAAGTGAATCTCAGCCTTACTATAGAGCAGTAAGTAAAAAATTAATTCCTAATGTAGATTCCTTAAGAAAAAGCAGCACTGAAAATCCAACTGTCAAAGTGGGAAATTATGACTTTGTAACACAGCCCTAGCGTTAAGGAATGATTCCTAAGGCGTTTTCAATCCGCAACACCTTCTAAAAAAATTAGTAAGAAAAATGACCTCGCTTCTAATTCATTTTCCCCAAACTGATATATTTGACTTAGCAGTGTCTGGATCTAAATTAAGATTACTCTCTAAAGTACCTTTTGGCGAAGGAAAACTATAATGATTTTATGACTCTTTTACATGAACCAGGAAAGGGAATTTTACAAGCATGAAGAGGTTTTTAAATAGAGCGGGTAATGGAGGGAAAAGAAGGAATGAAAAGAAAAGGTAAAATCGGGATCCTTTTCCATTGTTGGCCTTCCCCCATCGCAGCAGAGAGAAGCAGGGCTGTTTGTGCACTTGGTTAATCTCATTTTTCCATTATCAATCCGCAGGGTGCGTTTTTAACCAGCTTTGAGATGGAGTTGTAAAATGGACTCTAGAGTAATTCGAGTGAGAACAAACAAAAGGGGCTATTCTCTCATCCTGCCTGTGTGTCATTCCCATTAATGTCAGCGGGGATTATGGACTCACATGTAGGAAAATGTGTGTTTACAAATGGAGTAGATGCATTACTCTCCCTTCGCAACTCATTGAAATCCGAATGGATTCGTATGGGGTGTGTTTGTATTTGCTGCAAAAAGACATTCTTTTTGAATGGGCCGCTAATGTTGGAAACCTAATGATGCTCTTTTTTTCTTCTCTTTCTTTCCTATTTTCTAAAGTAATACAGCTGGCTTCAAGTATTCCTTCCTCTCTCTGTGAGCCTTACCACCTAAACTTCAAAAACACAGGCAAAGCAACTGTTCAACTTCTAACTCATTTACATGATTTTTTAAAGGCGAGAAGTATAGTTGAGTGATGTTAAGCTCAACAGATTGTAAATGGAATCCAAAGTACCTTGTTAAGACAAGATGTGTTTGCTGTCCACTTAAGCACTTCTCATTGCCAGTAGCCCCCCCCCCAAATTATTTGGGTGTAAGTGGTGTAGTCAGTGACACTTCTGCCATGGAAATTGCTGTGACCTATATTTTCATGTTTCAAATTAATGCTTATGCTGCTTAGGATGCTAGTATGCTGCGTTTTCTCTTGCCTCACTTTCAAAGCAGGTACTCTCTAAGAAAAAAAAAAAATGAAATGAAAAAGCACTTTGCGAATTTATAAGCTGCCGATTTGTAAAACTACTGCAAAGATCTCTAACTTCTCTTTCAGCAAAAGCACTGGTGAGATTAACAGAATGTTAAAGCCATTGGACTCCTTGCCTGTCTATCAGTGCACCAGTCAATAAGGCTAAAATTATACAGTCAGGGGTTGTTTACTTTAAAGCTGCTTGCAAACTATCAGGAGACTTTTCAAAGCATTAGCAACCAATTGAAGAGAAAATGAGTGGTAGAGAGGTCAGGGGGAAATATTTACTTTGGAAGGTCAATTGAATATTTGAAGAGAGTAACAGGTTTGGCTTCTAGGGTCATGTTAATGTATCTAGTTGTCTATTTGATTCTAAATAATTAGCTGTAGAAGCAGGAGGTTGCGGAGTAGGGGACTCCATCCCTAGTAAAGACCATGTCTTAGTATGGATTGAAATAAAAGAAGTGCTGAGCTTTCTATGGAAAGGGTGGTTTGTTGCTGGGGCAGGTCACAGCCTGCTGTCCTGGATCCTAAGTCTGAGCCTCTGTAACAGAGATTAGGGCCGTCACATCCTCCTTTGTAAAGACAAGTGGACCATATTTGTTTTCTGATGTTTTTGTCTGTTAGTTACCACAAATGCTACTGATGCTACAGATGCCTGCTTGAAAGAAGTGTATAACCCAGTGGCTTTTGGAAACCTAGGCTCTTCAGTCTTTGAGTCACACACAGATCCCAACAAGGTTGGCTTTCTTGAAATGGAAGTACAACCCTTAATTATGTTAGTTAATTGCAATTACTGCACTGGAATTAGATCCATGATAAATGAGCACTGCCATCTATCAAATTAACTTTTTTTTTTTTTTTTTAGTAGCAGAATCTGTGTCCTTTAAAGCGAGTGTGCTATCTGCAAGAACATTTATGCTATAAAAATAAGGAGGTGGGAAGTGGGAGAGGATTGTGCTTTTCCAGGAGGAATTTTACTGCACTTATGGCAGGCATAATTCTCACAGATGGACAGCTTATTTTTTTTTCTTTTTACACATCACACTCAATGAATTAAGTGGTCACAAACTTAATAATGATGGAAATAAACAAAATCTTGTGCTTTCTATTTTAATATTTATTTAATTAGTTTTTTTAATATACCAGATCATAAATCCTCTTCCCTTGCATTATCCAGCTTAAAAGTCAACTGTTCAATTAGAAAGCTAAATAATTTTAGAGCCTTTGTCCTCTGATCTAAGTAAACTGAAACCGAAATTCATTTAGTTCACAGATTTGATTTTAATATTAAAAATTGTTTGCCTGGAGAAATTCTCACTGCTGTTTTTATGCCGTATACTTTCCTGGTTCTGTTGGAAAAAAAGTTGGGGAAGAAATTGAAAATTGTTTTCAGATACAAATCTTCCAGTTAGTCACCATAAATCTTGAAGGAAAAAAAAAAGTTGTTTTTTTTTTCAGACTGATAGTTGTGCCCACATTACATACATTATAGAGCTTTAAATAAGGACTGGATTAATTCACCAGGTTTTCAACACTTATTTGTTAGTAAAATCAAGCTATGTAAAATTCAAATTAATGCTAATGAGAATGGTTATAATTAGATTAGGATATTTGATTTTATGTTAAAAAAAAAATCAAACCTCTACTGACCTCAATCAAATTCAGGTGAACCAAAGGAATTATATACAGGATTGAATTGAATGATTTTTTTAGTGTTTCATTTTCCTGGGAATTACTCTTTTATGGTGTCTCTGAGATGTTACTACTTCAGGTATCATCTTTACTCAAAAAATATTTTAGGTTTTATAATAGCAGTTATTGTCATCACATAATACCCAAAAGAAGGATCATCAGCCAGCCTGGCTCTGGTATAATCGTAATATAAAATATATTTTAAGTTTAATAAAGGTAAATTATGTGTCGAAAGGTAAAGCAACCTATAATTAATAGCAACTTGGCTTGCAATAGCCAAAACACATCAAAGCAGTCTGTTTCTTATTGACTAATGTATGCGCTCTGGGCAATCCCTCCTCCCCCAGCGCCACCTTCCCATCAGTTGGGATCTTTTAAGTTTGATGGTATAAAATGCCAATTGGAAGGTGGTTTTTTGTTGTTGTTGTTGTTGTTGTTGTTCCTGAACATGCAATATCTTCCCATTGCTTAATTTCAAATTTTGTGGATATACAGTGATTATTCAGTGGAGATTAAAATATATGAGAAAAGAGACAGAAGTATGTGTGTGCATGTGCACGCGTGTGTGTGTGTCTGTGTGTGTGTGTGTGTGTGTGTGTGTGTGTGTGTGTGTGGAGAGAGAGAGAGAGAGAGAGAGAGAGAGAGAGAGAATGAATGAATGAATTTTGCACCCCTCACTTGAAAGATGAACAAGGACTCAGATGCCTTTTATTATCTGAAATTAAACAAATACATACTTTCTCCTTGGAAGGAAAATTTTGTGTTTGTAAATGAAAATGATCTCAATGCATTCTGCATTTGGTACTCTTCATGCCAAACAGAGAAAAATAGATATATTTAAGACACCAACAGGAAATATATATCTCTTACCCCTGAGCCAGCCTTTTTTTCTATTAAATTATCAGAGTAGAGTCTCTATAGCCTAGATTATTCCTATTTATTTTTAAATCACTTTGGAAAGGATTGCAGTAAGACAAGTTATCAAAAACCCCTCAAACAAGAAAAAAAGTACATCTTCCCCCATCAGAAGCAATAAACATTTAAAAAATAATATATATTATATACATTCCTTGTCTGATCAGGAAATGCATTCTAAAAAGACTGTAGAACTGGACTAGAATTTACTACAATCATCTTCTCACAATTGCAAGTCAAGAGGAAATTGCTTCTCTCATTGTTTTCCTAGCTGTAGTTGCCACTGTTGTTTTGACAGGGCATAACTCTGCTGTAACTCCAAGGACCCAGAGCCCATAGGAAAATTGCATTTTTTGAGTGTCCTTATTACGTTTCAAAGGCAAGGATTTGATAATGAGTTGTGCTGCAAGCAGAGTTTTGGGGGGAGTGTCTCTACTTGCATATATTCCCATTTTTAGAGACTCTGACTAAGCATTTGTATAATTGTTACACCGGAAGTATGCAGAGACCCCAGGTTTTTCCTTGCTTCTCTGAATGTCTTTTGCTTCAAATCTTCCCAAATAATCTATCCACTACAATTGTTCTTTCTAAAATGAAAAGGTATTTTACCTAATGTCTCTGTGTCAATCAATTGTAGGTGCTATGCCATCTTTTATTTTTTTAATTTTCTGTAACATCTCTTGAGAAGCTTTATTTTTTATAACACTCAATATAGATAGGACAAAAGTAGTGCGCTGTTTGTATTAAAATCACCTACATAATCTTCATTAGAATCATCACCTTTGGCTACAGACCTATTAGATTTCTTTTCTTTTTTTCACAAAAACTGGGTTTTTTTGTTTGTTTGTTTTTTGTTTTTGCTGATGATAACCTTGACACATGTCTGAATAATGTCTCACTCCTTACTGAAGGACTTGAAAACGTACTGAGAGCAAGGCTTCATTTTCTGTGCATCATCACGGGGTAAGGGATTATTGTAATCCCCATGTTACAGAGGAACCATCTGGGGTTTAAGTAACTTGGCCAATGCCTGGAGTAGGCTAGACAGGAAGCCAGGGCAAAACTCACAGTTCATGGTTTTAATCTCAGATGAACTCTGTCTTTCAGCATGCAAGTTTGTTTTCCGGTTTTTTAACCTGCACGACTGGTTCATTTGGTGGGACTTCTGAATCTCAGTCACTCAGAAATGGAACTGAACTCACACTGTTAGACCCAAAGCCACTGAAACAGTTAAATCTTCTTTCCCAGTTTGTACGAGTTTCCTTATTAATCAAAAAACAGCATTAGTTAGACTTTTGCAAGGGCCAAATATAACATTGCCAAAAGTTCTATCAGTGAAAGAAGTGCTGAGTAAATAGCTTTTCCCCTTCTTTGTTGTTTAATTAAATGTATGGATAATAATATCTACATTACCATCTTCCCTTAAAGGCAATATAGCACTTAGGATTTTTCATAAATGATGACTCTAGGATTTCTAGACGGAAAATGTAAGCACATCAAGACTTTGGGAACTCTATGCTAAAATCTAACTCCACCATAACAGAAATAATCATTTTTAGAAACCAGCTTGGTTTGCTTTATTGCAATAGTAATAGTATTTATAAGCCTGTGATATAAAATATGACTTTCTTTTTCATGATGAGAAAAAAAAAAAAACCATGTAACTGAAAGAGTTGAAGAGTTAATTGAAGTTTTTCATTAAAGAAATAATCATAGCTCTGAAATTTTATAGGAAAATGGTCTGGGATTTCTGATGTTAGTTATAAAAGTTTCCAAATCATAAAATGGTTTCTTAAACAGAAGATAAATAATAATAAAAATAGTAAAATTAAGTTAGTTTTAGAAAAAAAATAAAAGTGTTCTTTTAATCTATCTTGAAATTTTAAATTGGAATTTAAAAAATAAATAGAAGTATTTCTCCTCTGTGATTCTTGAGATGTTTCATAGTTGACCTAAAGATTTTCATTTATAACTTTTATGGCTTGCAATATTCTGAAGAGTTTTCCTTTCAGTCTAAAACTTTCCACAGTTAATCTCAAGCCAATTGTAACTTTTTGTATTTTAAAAATATTCAAAGAAGAAATTAATAGAACTATTTTGGTGATTCTTAAAGGAGAATTGACATATTCTCTTACATTTAATATATTACCCAAATAATTCAAAATGCAGCCTCAAAATGTCAAACTTTCCTAAGGTCTTTAATTCAATACAGAAATGTTGCTCTTTGAAACATAAAACATATAACAGAAATGCACTTAAGTGCTAGAAATGCTTTTAATATATATGTTATGTAAAATTTCTATGAATCTCTAATCTGTTGATTTTAGAAACCTACTCTTAAACATTGTACATTCCATAATTCCATCACTCCATAACAGAGGATGTTACACATCTAAAAGACACCATTGCCTCAAGGTAATGGAATTGGAGAAAATCTTAATTGTATTTCGCCAACTTGATTTTCTCTGATTAAAAAGGAAAACTTTAAAGTTGAAACAGTAAACATTAAAGACAATTTTACATTGCTAGTTTTAAGTGAATAATATGTAAATCAAAGTTGAAAAGATTCTTTAGTAACTCAGGCAGATGTAATATTCTTAATATTATTGTCAGACAGCTAAATGAAAGACAGAAGGTAATAGTTGCTAATGTATGTGAGATTCAAATAAATCTTGGTTGTTATATTCATATTCACATTTTATGCAAAATTGGTTTGAAACAATGCATACGTCCCACTTGAATAAAGCTCAATCAAGCAGCTTGATCACTAAAAAGAAATAAAGCAGAAAAAAAATCAGTAATTAAAATGCAAGTTTCAAGGGGAATACCTTTCAGAAGAAAGCCACAAAGCACCTGATTTCTAAAAATGTCAAGCGGTTTTCTGTGACAAGCCATTTGTTAGCAGGTGTAGGTACAATTTTTATAACAGCATTTGCCTGTCAATAATTTCATTACAAAGCTGGTAATTTTATAAAAAATTAAAATAGACTTGTTAAAATATTCTGTTACTCACTCTAGTCGCCACTATTGCAATCACAAGTTACACTCCCCTTTAGTGATTTCTGCTCTCTCAGTTCATCAGTGTTTTCAACATTAGTAATTTATTGAATATATTTCAATGACAAATTGAAATACTGTCAGATTGAAAGTCATATATGCTTCTTCAAATATAGAAAAAGCATCTCATGTGAATGTATGTATTACAGAGCTATATAATAGTATTTGGAGCAACAGGGATATAGAAAAGTATCTTTTTTCTTTTATCTAGTACATATGACAGAAATTTAACATCGCCATTTGAAAGTAGTGAAAAAGCAAAGAAAAACATTCCTTTCATTATTACTGTTAAAACCACAAAGAAGGTGGAATATAATGGCTATTTCCTGATTTTTTTAGTCATCCTTTATCTAAAATATTTTCCAGAACAAAGGATAGTTTAAAATTTGCCTTTCCTCACCTAAAAGTTCCTTTTATATTTAATCTTACTTCTCTAGGCTAATGACTTTATTATTAGAAATTGCCACTTCAGCCGGGCGTGGTGGCTCACGCTTGTAATCCCAGCATTCGGGAGGCTGAGACCAGAGGATCCGGGTTCGCAGCCAGCTTCAGCTACCTAGTGAGGCACTCCGCAACTTAGTGAGACTCGGTTTCAAAAATAAAGAATAAAAAATAGGGCTGGGGGTGTAGCTCGGAGGTAGAATGCCCCTGAGTTCAATCCCCAGTACCGCAAAAAAAAAAAAAAAAAAAAAAAGAAATTGCCACTTCAATGTTAGTGTAACTTAACCCTAAAACCTTGAGAATTATCTCCATTCGTTTTAAAGACCCCGATTTATTCTAAGGGACTTTGTCTTTGACTTATCCCAATAACTTTCCAAAGCCTTCATCTTTCAGATGAATTCATATATCTTATATCCTTCCTTTCTAGCATTCTAATGCCTTTTATTTTTGCACTTTGGGAACATCTTAATGGCACTTTAAGTACCAGATACAGGGAATAATTGCCTAATGTTCATAGATAAGAGTATAAATTTCTTGCCTCAAATCTTTATTGAACACCTAATGTGAGGATTTAATATATAAGCTGCTTTGCAATTTACATTCATGCTCCCGAACATAGACCTATTGTATAGCTAGAACTCATGCCTACTTTTATAGATGAAGAAACTAAGATCTGCACACTGAGATGTATGTAAGAATTATCATCTCTCTGGAGCTCCCTCCATTCAAAGCATCATGTTGGATGCTTCAGAGGCAGGACCTCAGGTATTTCTCACAACAACCAAAGTCTGTGCAGGTTGGCTGGAGCCTTCTCTTTCCCACCTATCTAATCAGTCAGCAAATCCTACCTGTCCACCTTTCAGAATACATTCTGAATATGACTGTTTCTCACCACCCCCCAGCTATCATCCTGGGCCAAGGCTCCGGAGCCTCTTGCCTGGAATATGTCTGCAGTGTTCTAAGGGGTCTTACTGCCTTCATTTTCCTCATCACAGTCTACACTAAGTACAGCCGCCATCAGAGTGATCTTGTCAAAACACAGGTGAGATCGTATCAGCCCTTCACTCACTACCCTCCATGTGCTGACTGTTTCACTCAGAGTGAAAGCTGCAATTATTTCTCTGACTTATTCGATCCTACACCATCATCCCTCTCCCTCTCCTGCTCCCTCTCCTGCCGGGTACCTGCGCTCATCCGCTGGTCTCCAGTATGGTGTACAGGCCTGCTCCCCACCTATTCTCCCCCCTGGCTTTCTTTTCGCTCCCTCCTTTCTACAGATCTTTCCTCAGATGGCACCTCAGTAGCGAAATCTTGGACCTCCCATCTAAAATGAAGCTGCTTTCTCCATCCTGACTATTTGTTGCCACCTTCAAAGCTTTAGTTTTTTCTCCACAGCACACTCTATAGTGTGTGCTTTAGCATCTTATCTGAGCTCCACCTGTGCAAGTAGGATGTAAACTACACAAAGGCAGGGATTTTTGTTGTTGGTGTTTTCTGTTTCATTTTGTACCCAAGCAAGGTACCTGGCACATGGAAGACACTAAACAAATATTTGTTGAATGAATGAATGAATGAATGAATGAATGAATGAATGAATGAATGAACGAACGAACACCTGCATGAGGTGTTATCATCTGGATTTAAGCAACATGTAGATATGTTGCTTAGAATGATCAAATACTTGGTCTGAAGTCAGAAAGCCAGACTTGTCCAGCTCCAGAGCTGTGCTCTTAACCACCACTCCATCCGGCCTGTCAAACTGGGGCACTAGCTCCTGAGTCTGGCGTCTTTCCTATTTCATGCTTACTCCCACCTGGCACATGGTGTGTACTGGAAGACTTGAGTCCAGGTGAACGATGAGTAGGACGGCATTCTAGCTGTGCAGAACATAATGGCTTGCCCAGAAGGGCATGAAATGCATAGTTGAGGGCATGAGAAAAAATTAAAGGATTAAGAATTATCATGTAGGTGTTTGGAATTTATTTGCAACTTAAAAGGTATCCTGTTCATCATCATATTATCCCCCCCCTTTTTTTTTTACTAGGTGGGTGACTTTGGGGATGTTTCTTTAATTTTTTTGTGCTTCTAGTTCCCATTTATGAGATGGAGATATTGATAGGGAATAAACACAGTTATCTATGATGCTTAAATTACTCCTTAGCACACAGTAAATGTCCAATAAGTCCCCTGCCCCTTGCTAACTTATTATGGTAATTGCTATTATTTTAGGTTGAAAATAATACAAACTCCCTCCCTGCTGTGGGTTAAATAGCTCTGCATGGTCTCATTTCTGCCAAACTCTCAACTTCATTTCTTTTCTCCTCTCCTGCATGCTTAGCTCCAGTCACCAGGACTCCCCTGTCTTTCCTAAACAATCTCAAGACTGTTCCTCCAAGTGATGGGGTGGGGGACACCACTATTGCCTTTCTACTCTTAAAGTTTCAGTAAATGTCACCTGCTTAGTGTGACTTCTGTGAATGATCCAAACTAAAGAAGCTCGTGTCTCCCCTACCAATTACTGTCTATCAGTTTCCTTCTGTGGTTTCTCTACCAATCACTCTCAGTTTCCTTCTGTGGTTTCTCCTTTCATATTTGGAGTTATTTAATTTTCTTCTTTTTTTCAATCTGCTTGCCCTTAGGAATATAAAATACTAGAAGAAAATTACCTTATCTCTCTTCTTTACCACAGCTTCCTAGTACCTAAAGTAGGACCTAGAATGTACATTGTAGGTGATCAGAAAATATCTGTAAAGTGGAAGGATGGATGGATGGATGGATGGATGGATGGATGGATGGATGGATGGAAGACTAAACTGTCTGGGTCAGATTATGACATTTAGATGGAGCAGTACATCAAAACATCTTTGAGGGGAATAGTCCAGAAGGTAGAAATGAGGTGTCTAACACAGGGACAACCCCCAGGCATATACTCACATTTTGTTTAACCTCAGGTACCAATATTGCATTGACTCTCAGGCACAGCCCTTGGCTTTCCTATAGCATTGAAGTGTAGTATTCAAAAACGGTACAATTGCCCGTCATTTTGAGGCTCGGTTCCCATCTGTCTTGAAAGGTATTATCTTGGTCCATGGCCCACTTTCACAGGGCTCTTTTCTCTAATGCGCCCAGCATATCATTTGACCCCCTAATTACTGAAGAGAATCGGAATCCCATTGCTTTTGAAGTGCCTACAGGTAATGTGAATCATTAGAAGCATATGTCATAAAAACCGAAGACATTTTTCAAATCACTTAAATTATAATAATTAATTTAATATGCTTCATATGTTTAAACTATATTTAGTTTCAAGCCATATGCTTTCTTCCATGAAATGGAGTTCCAGATTTGCCTATTGCTTTTTAAAATACAGTATCCAAACTGGAATTTGTCCAGCACATCAAGAGTTAACATGCCTACTCCAGAGCAGCATGCCTTGGTATCTGTGAGAAGTCTTAAAAATACAAAATAAATCACCCTTTAAAAAAATGACCCACTTAGAATAAAGCCATGTTCCGAAACAGTGACTTCCGCATTGGTCAATGCTCGCTGCACCTAGCAGTCTGAGCTTTCTGCTCAAAGATCTCAGTAGCCAACTCTAAGAATATTAATGTCACAGCCTAAGTAAGATATGTCACCATCACAGGCTCTTAGCTGTATTCTGCAGACATTCAAATTTTTTTTCACCAAATATTTTGGTTTTCAAAAATATTTTAGAAATCAAGCTGTATATTTTGTCTTTAGATTTTTCTAGTTTCACTCTATTCTTTTAGAGAAGAGATAGCTATTATAAAAATTTATCATTATCTCTGTCTTTTTGTTTGTTTTTACATACTTTTGCTAACTTTTTAAACACAAATTGCGTATACGTAAGGAATACAAGGTGACATCTTCATCATTTCCCTCATATCTTTTTCTTAGTTCACTTTTCAACTGTTCCCTTTGCAAGGCCATGTAAGAGTTAAACCTTGCTATTGTGGCTTCAGTGATGAATTAAACACAAGAGAAAAATTGCTGACAATGTACACACTGCCAAATAAAAGATTTCAGGACATAAATATAATGTAAAATGGAAATACTCATCAACCGGCACTGATTTCTCTTCTTAGACATGAAATGCTTTTTTCTTTTAAGATGGTATTTAATTTGTGGCTTATCTGGCAAATGCTAAGAAGCAGATTCATTTTAATTCGCTCTCCCCACTGCTTTCAACAATCGTTAGGTAGCTGAGCTGCTGATGGGATGAAATGAGGAAAGAGTACAACTTTATAACATGACAAGTCATGATTGCAGGCATTATTAATTGTTTAAATTCTCCTGTGCCAGTTCTCTGACTTTCATGGATTTTGATGTGGAGAAAAAATGACATCATTTTAGAAAGCAATTTTTGATAGACATGTTTTTTTTTTTTTCCACCTTGACTCAGTACTTCCAATGATTCTCTATTTAAGAAAAAAAATAGCTTCTTTGTTTCAATTTGCATACTTGGGTTACTTCACCGATGTAGCAACCTGTTCCACCATCTATTGTCAAACAATTGTGCATAAAATCACCCTGATGTTAATCTTGTGAGAATATGGAAACCAGAATTTTCCTCCACCTACATAGCTAAATTTTGAAAGGTTCTTATTCCAAATACACGTTTATACTTGTTTTTTTATTATTATTATTATTATTATTATTATATATGTACATCAAGACAAGTTGTTTTGCCACATGTGTAAATCCTGGGGAATCTAGTTGACAACTTATGATAGTCCCTATTTGATGTTTGTAAAACTAAATTAGCTACAGAAAGAGTGCTTTCCAGGACAGTGTAACACTGTTAGCCAGCTGCATGGACAGCGCTGGCTATCTGCTTCTGGGCTTGCTTTAGCTAATGTCCACTGGAACATGAGAAGAAACATAAATAATTTCTCTTTTTGCAAAGACTACTTCATTGCAAGCCAGCTGTAACCTTAATGATCAACAGCTGTAAGTATGCATCAGCCAAAAGCAGAGAAGAATTAAAGCATAATGGAGATTTAGAAAACAGAGGAATTGACAGGTGTGGGAAGGATCAATTATTGCTAAATATGCTTCCTGGTATTAAAAACGAAAACTCACTTGTAACTGGTACGTCCTTGATTAGCATTGATCCTCTATCTTTGTATTTTATTCATGATTCTAATCCTCATGCAGTGTTTTTCACAAATGGTATGCCAATTTATTTGGACACTGACAATACATGAGTATCGAGTTTTAGTCTGTTGTGTGTGCCCTTTGGGGAAAAAAAAAGTGTACTTCTTATTACCTTCAGTTATAAAATAATTTTTTAAAAATAATTTCTGCCCTGTTTTATTCTTATTATTGACTAATTAGCCACACCTTTTTCTGCTGAGAAAATAAAATCTAGTGCTGTATCTTTAAAAGTTCTGATTTTTACCAAATTAATGAGTTTATCGTATCCCTCAGGATATAAAAAAGATCTGTCTCAGAAATTTTACTCAACACTTTATGACACATTTAAAATTTTGCTGGATGCTTTTTTTTCCTAATTTTTTCATACTAATTATTTACTTGAAGGAATTTTTCTAGAATATCAAGTAATAAAAGCATTGTTTCCAAGAATTAATTTCAACTCTTCAAATGATGCTCCTCCTGACTTCAAAAATGTGATTTCCTCACAGGTTCTCGAATTCATTGAGTTTTAAAAAGTAATTGTTTATGTAAACTTCTAATGTGCAAATTGTGTACCCCCTAAATTTTTGTCAGTCAATATACATTACTGGGGAGCTATTTTTTGTAACCCATTCAGATTTGTACAATAAGCAAATTATGCAGCAAGATTTCACATAGTGGTTTGAAGTAAGTATGGAGGTGGTAGCTTTTAGTATAAAATGTTAACATTTGGGGAAGGTGAGGAAGGAAGGTGGAGGACAGTAGGGTCAGAATTCCTTTCTGATCAACTCTCTGTCCACTTTTCTTCTTGGAACTGATAGGTGATAATTTAGGTGTATTTTTTTTTTTTTTAATACACAGTTCATTTGCTTCCCTGAGGCTTGCAGCTCTGGAAATTTGTTTCCTTAAGCTTCAGCACCTGCCCGCACTTCTCTTAAGTCCTTTGCTGGTGTTTTCTGGGTTTTTTTCTGCAGACTTTCTGGCCGTGGAAATGCCAGCACTGCCTTCTGGAACATGGCAACGCCATGTCACACTTTACGGCATGCGGAAAACACGGTAAACACAGTAAATACACCAACCTCAAAATAAGCCAGAGAAGCAGACTGCACACCTGCCTCTCTGTACATTGACAATGCCACTTCAGCATCGTTACTCCCCCCCACCATATCACTGTCCCCCTTCTGGCCAGAATTCTGTTCTTCTCTTATGGAAAACCTGTTTTCTCTTCATTTACTTTTGGCAACCAGATTTTTTAATGAAATCAACAAAAGGCAACACACTGGACATAAATTAATACACATTAAAAGCATATCCAAGAGTGCCTCTCTCCACTTTTTCTTGTCTGTGTAACATAGAACACCGAGGCTCATAATGTCCACTTGTTCTTGCTATTAAAAAGAAAATGTTTACAATTCATACTGCAAAATATTCTGGTAAAGCCTCTAGCAAATGCATACAGTAAATCAGTCCTGCCCTTGCCGAAGTTTTAATTTGCATGCCTGTGTCTCTGGAAACATTCCGGAGTCTTCTAAGAAAGCATTCCAGTGTCTGCCTCTGTGAGGGCCCATATGGCAAATGCCTCTGAGATCACAGAACTTTTCTTATTTAAAGCCAAACATATCCCCTTTATGTTTAGAGTTCTCAGTAGGAGCCTAACAAAGATTCTGAAAATTATGGGACGAAAAAAGGCAAATTGGAGTTAAGAGAATGAAAGCATATTGAAAGACAAAATGTATATGTGCTGATTAAGCGGCCCTCACATAATGCACATCTTGGAACAGGGCTCACGCCTTGCTCTTTGCTTCAGGAAATGAGAAAGGAGAGGGCATATATCAAAAGATGGAGTTGATTAGGTTAGCAGTTCAATTAAAATTTTTAAATGTTCCCTCTGATACATACTGGGTTCTCATTTATTTCACTCAAGAGATACCAGACATGAGTTTTATTTAAAATGAAAGAGCTAGGAATTTTAAGAGCATCTGATTTTCTTTCTTTTCTTTTTCTTTCTTTCTTTCTTTTCTTTTTTTTTTTTTTTTTTTTTTTTTTTTTTTTTTTTTTTTTTTTTTTTTTTTTTTTTTTTTTTTTTTTTTTTTTTTTTTTTTTTTTTTTTTTTTTTTTTTTTTTTTTTTTGAATGGGGTACTTTCAAATTTCATGAGTGTGCAAACAAAACTCTCAAATATGTGTTCACTCAGTCTAGCCCTAAATGTAAAAAGTGGCCAGCCTTGACCCTGGAAAAAAAATAAATCACGACATCAATTCTGTCTCTGAAATGCAAAATTACAACTTTGAAATCACATTTAGGACCTTGTGCTAATGATGAAAGAGCTATAAGGGAATAATGAAAGGGAAGATATTTTTAAGTGAGTCTTTTCCCCTAAAGACTTTAGTGGTATCTATTCATTCCACAAACATTCAATCCAGTGCCTTGTCTACGCTATGTGCTGGGGAAAAGAGACGATGACACCATAGTTCATCCCTTAAAGAAACCCACAGTCTAGCGGGGGAGACGGCTGTGTAATAGATTATTGTAAAACCACGCCACAGTACATGACAGAGATGGCTATGGAGTTAAATTTCTCTTCCCACCACTACCGCAAAACCTATGGGGTCAAGGGTCTTGTGAAAAAAATAAAATAAAATAAAAATAACCACTGAACTGAGTCACAAGGATGCAAATTACCCAAATAAATTGGCCTGGGATTGGGGTGGTAAAGAAGAGTCGGAGCGAGATTTGAAGCAAGTAGGCAAAAGCCACACACTGTTCCTTGCTAAGGTGTAAGGGCTGAGGAACGGAGTGGGAAGGGTGATGTTTGAGAGCAAGCACGAACCAGGTGATGTAGGTTCTCACATGCTTATTAAAGAGCTTGGATGTATGTATCATGAAAGCAGAGTTTCCTCCACTCCACTATTTTTTGTCATAACTCTATGTCTTCTTTAATATATCCTTTAGAACTATTTTGTACTTCAGTACCACTTAAAGAGAAACTTTAGATGATTTAATAGGGGTGACTGGAAGTGTAATAGATGAGAAGAAAGGCGGAGGGGGAGAGGTAGAACAGAAGTGGGTGACATAGCACGGGACCAGCAAAGTGAAGAACCTCTCCAGGTGGCAATAAGGACCCAGGTGATGCTCGTCCACATATTCTGACCTTGGGATCTGGCAGAAAAAGGATTCTCAACTATACTAGTCCCAGGAAAAATATTTTCAAGAGAGAACTAGGTTGCAGTTCAGGGCAAAAAGAAAAAAGAATTCACCAACGTTGGGAGGAGAGAACAGAAATGTTAAAATAAAATACAGATTCCCGAAGCAAAGAAGCCAGTGAGTGGTCTATGGTGAGGGGTTCCTGGTGTGCAGATGTGTCACAAGGACAGCATGAGGGTTAGAGAAAGGATGGGAGTCTTTGTAGGGAGCAAAGAAGTATCAGTATGAAGAGTCAGTCTGAAGATTAAAGGAGGAAAGAGATTCTGGAGAAAGACTAAATGTTTATGGTCTAATTTATGCCCAATTGTTTTGGTGGTAGAACTGGTGGAGCCATTAAATGCTCAGGCTGATACCAGAGTGTATTTGCCAAGGTAGCTTTTGCTTACCCTTTGCCAGCCCTTTCTTGGACTCCAAGCTAGTAGGCAACCTAGGATCATGAGCTTGGCTTGACCTCTGACTGAGTTGTGTGACTTTGTGCCTCAGTTATCTCAGCATAGAAATGGGTATCATCATGTTCCATTCACGGAGTCTATGCAATTGTTAAACGAAATGATTCGGTAGAGAAAGTACTCCAAAATATAGCTACTGTCATCATTCCATTTAACTTTGAATCACCTAGAATGTTCATTCTACTTTCACTATTGCTTAACCAAATCTCAGTGGAATATCTTTATAGAGAAACACTTTGGATGTATCATTTTCTTGGGCCATTTACAAAATGCTTAAAAAATTCCAGTAACGTCTCTCATGTTGTTTTATTCTTTGTTTCTCAATCACTTTAAATTCTCTTATCTTTGAAAAATCAAAATTACTGGGATAGGCCATCTTCTTGACAAATAATTTAACCTAAAACACCAAGCCACAATACAGGCTATTTTTTGACAAGCATTCATATATACATATGACTGCTTGGTGTCAAGTAGTTGGCTGTCATACCATTTGGCTACCACTATAATATGGCTGTCATATCACCTTTGGAGATATACACTTTTTCTTTTTTTACTTCTTCCACAGCTTCCTATACAAAGTCCCACCTAAGACCAAGTCTCATGTTACTTACGTATATGAAAGGAATGTTTCCATCACTCTGAAATACAGTAAAGCTCCCAAATATTTTTCCATAAGCCAGGCCCTAAAGACTTCTTAATGGTAACAAACTAGTGGAGGAAAAAAATGAATATTATGGATAGGCAGACAGGATGAAAATTAAGAATGGCTGATCCAAAGGGTAATATTAAGGGAGTTATGGGACCAAAAATAGAAAGATGGATTCTCCAGGTTGCCCTGCCCTCACACCCTACACTTCCTTTCCTCTCTCGTTAACTTTCTCTGCAATGATTATTCCCATGATAAAGTTATTTGGCCAAATAAGGAGTGGTGAATAAGACAGAAAGCAGTTTGTCAGAACTTCAGGAAGCAATGTCAGTAGCCCCATGACTGATGAGTGTTCTCTGGGCACTGCCCTGTGGACCAAGGCAAAGGAAAGACAGAGGGATCATTGACAATACATTCAACTTATGTGTGTGTGTCTCCGCAAATTCTAGAAATTATTACCTCTATGCAGATGGTTACTATGCTTTGAACAAACCTCTAGAACAACAGCAGAATTTATGGTCTTCATTCTCACTCCTATCTTTTCAAACCTGTCATGTTAAATAGCTTAAATTCTTCCCAGGATTTTCTACCAAGAGCAAAATTGGCATGATCAATTAATTAATATGAATTGATTGTACCTAAAACACCTTGAATACTCTCTCTAGGATGTATTCAAGGTGTTGTTTGAAATAACAGAATAAACAATAAACCTTAAGAGAAATTTTATTGGAAGGGAAATTTCACACCTTCATATAGGCCTTCACCTATATGTGGTTAAAGGCAAAACGTAGTTTATTTTTCATTTGTGGCTTGAGTTCTGTGAAAAGTGTACATGCATTTTTCTCATACTTACATCATAGGATCAGTATGCAAGAAAATGGCAATTATGCACTTCAACCCACTTGATCTTCCTTTTTATATCTCCTAAATGCATTTTCTTCTTGAGGTTTAAACCTACCTTGCCTCCCAATCAAGGAGAATTCTCACCTGGAATTGTTTGAAAAACAAAAATGAAACAGCAAAACATATTTGCCTTCATCTCAATGTGAAAAACACAGATATTTGTTCATTTTATAAGTACTTATTGATATTGAATATGAAAGTCATCTCACAAGACTAAAAAGCAGTGCTTTTCATGACGAAGAGAAAAAAGATCATGGAGTGGTTTCTTCTTCATTTAGATAGATAAATGTTAAAAAAAAAAAATTAGGGAAAAGGTGTGTGCCCGTGAACTGCATTAGTTAACGGGTAGCTGCAATATTAAAACAAAACACAACAAACAACAAAAAAGCAGAAGTGGCATGTCTCCTTGATTAAAGCATCAGCTATGGGCCTCTTAGCTAAATCCTGTGGAGTATAGAAAATAAACAAAGGCTTTGCCAAGTATCCCATCCTTCACAATGGCATTGAAGGAGCATTTGCGGTTCTTTACTTCCCTGGGTGATGACTTATTGCTGTACCCCAAGCATCCGATGCTCATCAGTTATAGGGTTAATGTCATATGAGTCACCAAATTTATTTCGGTTCCAAGGGGATGCAGAGCAAGTACATATTAGGGGACAAGACGGGGCCCCAGCATCAGAATTCACATGAGAAGGAAAAAATGTAGACTCTTGTGTGCCATCATAGTTCAGCCAAATCATAACTTCTCAGAGTGGGTCTCTAGAATCTGCATTGTGATAAGTGTCCCTAGGTGGTTTTTATGCCTTTATCTCGCTCTAATATAGATCTAGAATCTGTCTACCACTTCCCACAACTTCTGCTACCCATTTGTCCAAACCATCATCACCTCTGCCTGGATGACTGCAATGGGCTCCTGGCTTGTGTTCCTGGCCTCTTTACTGAATTCTCAAAACAGCAGTCAGAGTGACCTTGACACAGTGCAAATCAGATCACATCACCCTTCCACTCAACACATTGCAAAGGCTTTCCATCTTGCTCAGAATAACATCTTAAAGTCCATGCAAGGCCTGCAGGAGGCTGAGTGCCCTGGCCCCTCCTTAGCTCTCTGACTGCACCTCCTCTTCCCTCCCTCCCTTGCACTCAGTTACACACACTCTCTCCTCTTTATTGCTTCCTTTTCAGGGCCTCTGTATTTGCTTGTTACTTCTGCTGGGTACAGCACTGTCCACTTGAACATTACACAGTGGTGGAGAAGTTCCACACCTGTGCTATCCATTATGGGGTTCACATAAAGCTACGGGCCACTGTATCAGACCACACGTGTCCAGAGTTATTTTCCCTACAATAGTTATATTACTCATTCCTCTTCTTCCTGTGATTTAGTGTCACTATACCTAATTTTTTTTTGTTTTCATCTCAGCATTTTTATTGCCTTCCACAATCCACTTTTTTTTTTTTGCATTTATCACTACTATGCTATGTGTACATTATTTGCTTTTTACCTGTTTGCCCCACTAGCATATAAGTGCTATAAGAGTAGATATCTTTTTTATTTTGCATAGTTGTGTTTTGTTTACCTTCACTGAAGAATCCCCAAGAACCTACAAGAGTGTCTAGCACAGAGTAAGTTACTCAAAAATATTTGCTAATTGAATGAGTAAATAACTATGAATTAGTAGTTCATACGACAGTCATTATGGTACTTGTGCTTGGAGTGAAACTTGCTGGGGATGTTGGGAGACGATAGAATAATTTGATGCCTGTGAAATTCCCTACTTTTATAGAAAATTTGCCTAGCAAATATTTTTCTAGAATTTTCTGAAATATTCATGCCACAAAGAAATCTAATATAATGCCAAGTACTAGATCCATCTTTTGTGGAAGTTATCTGCATAGATCTGTGTGTAAGTTTTACTCTTGCTGGGAGTACACTCTTTCTCTCTCAACGATTTTTCAGTTAAAATAAAATAATTCAGGTTGACTCAAAAAGAAACTCTCCAATACTAAAAACCAAGAAATATTCAAACATGAAATTATTCCATGATAATTGACTGCCTTAAAATATCAAAATTGCTGCCTTAGCTGCAGTCACCTGGAAGTTTTTATCTAATAGTAGCATACTCTTTTATGTTAAGCTACATAATAAGATAGAAATCTAATGGACAAAGACATACTTCTCTTATAAAAGTACATAGAAGTCTACTATATCCAGTAAAAGCCCCCAAATTCCTAAAAGCATATAATGTTTGAATAACATATGAAATAACATATAAATAAAATATAAAATGAGATATACATAGAAAATTCCAAATAAATCCTTTGCCATTAATAGTTTTAGCATTTGGATGATGATTCTAAGATGAATGAAAGAACACCAATAGTATCAAACTGTACATTTTATCTGAGACAAGAAGTCATCTGAGGCTAAAGAAATGTTAGAAAATGAAACTTCAAACTGATTTAATTTTCTCAATACTGAATAGTGCTGTTTTCCTAGTTGATGTTGAGAGAAGGTGTTAAAAAAAAGTACTGAATGTGCCTCTGATTCCAATAGGATAGAATGGTAACCTAAATCTATACTTCTAACCACTCCTATCCCACCCTGTCCCTGCCCAGGAAAAAAATTAAAAGTTTGACACACATCATCAAGCTATTTCACCATGATTATCTGCAGGTTAAACACTACCCTCTGAAGCAGATGGTCAATTGCCAGTCTAATGGCAGGAACTGTTATCCTTCCTCTCATCCATTGAATATGCTTTTGATACTCCTCATGCCAATAAATTGCTACAGGTTCAAATAGTGCCCCATGTATCACAGAGCAACAGGATAATTGAGTCTGTCAGACAGCCTCTCTTTCCCCATCCTTTTTCTTTGTATAGGAAAATTGTTCTACTTTCATATAATTAACGTCCAAGAACACAGCACAAGGGAATACCATGACAAGATCTTACAACCCCATCAAAATGAAAATCATAACAATATGTAAGATAAAGAATTAGCAATAAGTTTAGAGTTCCCAGAGTAAATAATGTCTGTTTTTACCACCGGGCATACTTTGCCATGAACCAGAATCCTTTTTGTTAGCCAGGAAAAACAAGTGAACATGGATTTTTAGTTGAAATTTTGCCACAAATGGTCACTACTCCATCATTCCATTGTAGTGCTATTTTGTGTTGAAAACTTTATTTGGGGTAATTGTATTTACCTAGAGTGGAAAATACTTGTAAATATGTCACGTACACCATATATCGAGGCTGAGATGTTCTCGGAGTAAATAAATAGGCTCGATGGCATAGAATGAGCAGAAAGGAATAAAATTGAGTTCAAGGTCAGCTGTGCCACTCACTGGCTATTCCATTTTTGGCAAGTTTGAATCTCAGATTCTTTATCTTTCTCCCTTTGATGGTTAAATTAGGGATTAAATGTAGATTGCATATCTGGTTCCTTAAAGATTGAATAAATTATAGCTATCATTAGCATTATTAAATTGTGCAAGCAATGTAATTACAGCTAAAAAAAATTTTTAAAAATGAATTCACAGGGAAAAAAGAAGAGAAGGATGTACATTAAAGTGTTAACCAGCAATTTATAGACATGATAGAGAAGTCTTTTATCTTAATTTACCATATTTTTCTGAATTTTATTTGATGCATTTCACTTTACTCAATGAAAACAGTTGCTTCAATTTTCATACTGAAAAATTTTCAGGCCTATCAAAATATTCTTCTAAAATCCAAATTATGTATTAGTTCATATAAAATTCAGAAGTTTTTAACATTATATATTAAAGTCCATTTTAATGTGTCAGTATAATTTTTCCATAAGGTTTCTTAAATCCTGCTAATCCGCAGGAAAACTAGTCTCGATTTATCAAGTAACATGTTATAAAACATGATTTTATGATAAAATGCTTGGGGATTTTTATAAGCTTTTATTCTTTGAAATGGGTAGTTCTTTTTTTACCAAACTGAATAAAATTTTTATCCTAAAAATCACAAAATTTGAATAGAAACTCTGGGCAAAGTATTCTTCCAATTCTCATTTGTGCTCCCAAATTACAGCGATGTGACCTCATAGATGACAACTCCCTTTTCATTGAAACTCTATAGATTCACACACTTGCAGAAACTTCAGCCAGGGTTTAAGACAGGTTCATCTTTCTACTTTCAGAAATCAGAAGATGTCATTTTTAGTGGAAATCTTTCCATAGTGTGTGTGTGTGTGTGTGTGTGTGTGTGTGTGTTTGTGTGTGTGTACATATACATACATACATACACACTATAGAAAAATTTCCATTAAAATGATATATATAATATATTTACATAGTGATGAATATATATTCTTTTTCTATATACTTTTATTACTATATTGCAACTACACATCATAGTGAGATTCAAATGTGATACAAACACACAAGCACACAGCTCTTAGTGTACTTCCCGCCACATTACACCCTTCTATGCCCTCTCCCTTCCCCATACATACTAGCAAAACTGTTAGTAATACCTTTATATATTGCTGAAGCATTTGAACTGTTTCCTTCCTCAATCCTCCTTTTCACTTTCCCACCTCCCTCCCTCAACCTCCTTCCACTAACCTACTGGTTTCTCTCCACATTTATAACAGTCACAGGAAAACTTCGTACTCATATTACTTTCCTTTGTAAATTTCCCCTATTAATTTCTCCACCCAAACACCTTTCTCTGGACCCTGATTTATTTTTTGTTTTTCCTGCATGTAAGTTGTTAAAGAATGTCTTTTGTTTTGAAAGAAAGACAATAAATATATATTAATTATATGAAGAAAGGATTGACCAAAGAAATGAAGGAAAGTAAAAAGAAAGAAAGAAAGCTAGGACAAAACTCTTCCTAGATCTTAATGTTCATGATTATCTTGGCCTTCAAGGTGGGTGGGCTAGTACATACCAGAAAGTCTTAGTAAAAAGATTAAGTAGAAAGTTTCCAGGAGGTGAAGAAAAGTGAACAGTATCTTGTACACACATAGCAAAGAGACAAACAGCCTTCTTCACATGTAAACCTCCCATATCCTTCATGAGTATGAGGTAGCATTTTTCTTTTAAAAGATGCTTACTCTGAGCACCATTCCTCTCTCTGTGGCTTTCAGCAAGCGATGAAGTCTTGTTTTGCCAATTTCTCAACCTTCACACCACGCTAAGACATCACATCAGCATTCTTCCTCCATTCCCCAGGAGGTGGCAGGTCTCTCATTAAACTCACAGAAGGGGGTGTGCTTTCCCTTCGCCACTCTATTTATCATATCTTTCCTTGGGAGGGCTATCTAAATGTCCCTAGTCACCTTGAGTCCTCTACAGAATGGAAAGAGCTTTACTCATATCCTCCCAGAGCCCTCTGATTCCATTCACAAGGTGACAGAGGAGCCCAGACTTGTGCTTTATCTCCCATGAATTTTACCAAGACGTGCTACAGTCACTAAGGGGGTTAACTTACCAACTCTCTCATTGATGAGTGTACAGAAGGAGATAGAAAGGAAAGTTGGCAGGGCCCATGACAAATGACAGCAGAGAGTGGGAATAGAGACCCAGCTCTCCTGAGTTTCAGGGGGCCATTTCTCCTGTGTCAGCACAGCCCACGAGGCAAGGTAACTTTACCATTTGATGATCTACTGTACTTGGCATTTGTTCTGGCACTGGAGGCGGCATCTATTTTGGGGATCAGTTGTGCATTCCCAGATTGCCATTTCCCTCTGCTTTCCTCTCTGTTAAATACTCTACAGTATATTATCACTTCATTTTGCTTCACTTATTTCCTCTGACAGTGGTGCGGGGCAGTCTGGACTCAGAGTCACTTCCTCTCTCAAACTCAATCTGTCTAAATGTCAAAAAGGGGAAAAAAATAGAACTCTTTAAAATCCCAGCAATCTGGCAATTCTGGAGAAATATTTGATAGGTGTTGCGTTTCTGAAGCTCTTGTTTGCTTGAGCTGAGAGTTAGGGAGAGATAGGGGAGACACTGGGGTTTGATAATACTGTGGTGTTCATATTTAGCTCTTTCTGAAAAATGATGTTGTGTTCTTATAAGTCCCAGACACAAAGGCAGAGCCTGTGTTGACATAAAGATTTGGGTTTGTTTGTTTGTTTGTTTGCTTGCTTGCTTGTTTGTTTGTTGGAGGTTACTCTCCCTCCTGTTATACAAATTTATCTGCTAACACATTTGGACCATGAACTTGTCAACAATTTTCTACAACTCACAAAGCTGAAAAATTATTTCCCTCTCCTGTCCTCTCTTCTCCCCTTTCCACTCCTTCCTGGTTCTCTCTTCTTTCCCTCCTCTTTTCCCCCTCTCTCCACTGAAAGATGGTCAAATCTGGTGACTTAAAAGGGTGAATCTCAGACAAGGCCTTATTGAAGGTTTTGCTACTTGCCTTTTGGGATAACTGCTGGCACTGAATGTTTTCAGGCTATTTCAGACCATCCTAATTATAGGCTATCGGGGATAGAATTAGAGATGGCTTAACTAGGCCAACAGCATTCAGTGATAACATATTACTTTGTGGTGGAGAATCTGGGATTAATGAAGTTGGTTTCTTTTTTTTTTTTTTTTTTTTTTTTTTTTTAACCTAAAAGTGCTCCTCTTGAATAATCCTGGGGAATGCTCCTGGGCCAAGAAGCAGCAGTGTAGGTACTAAAAATGCTGCATAGCTCACGCTGCCCAGAAACAGGATGTGTCTGTTATACCACGGATTTCATAACTTTTAGAAGTCAGGGTGGCCTGCCATTCCTTTACTTGTTTCAGAAAAGAAAATAGAAATCTTCAATATAGTATAAAGCATGTAAAGAGAAAAAGAGGCCACAGGAAATAATATCAGTTGAAAGCCTATAAAATTTGTCAGACACACAACTAGGTGTTTAATTTACAATAACTCATTTAATTGGCAGGACATCTCTGGGAGGTGCCCCTCCCCATCTTAAGAATGGCAAAATGGAGTCACAGCCAATAATAATAACAGTTCACCTACGATTACAGCACCAATAAAGAGCAGAGCCAGGATGTTTTGTTTTGTTGTTTTTTTCTCTCTCTCTTCTAAGTGTTTCTTTATTACTAAAGTCTGTATTACTTTCCACAACTCAAAACTAGGATTTCAAATCATTTTTCTTCTTTCTTTAAGGACTAGCCTGCTTTCTAAGACTTGAAGCAGATTGTCAGCCTTCAAAAGAATGGCCTACTCAGCTGGCTGGAATGCATGCAAGGCAAAAGAAATATTTATTCTGAATTAGAAAAAACATCACTGATTTCATTCTCCATGTTCCATGGACTAAGATAATATTGCAGCAGACATTTTTTTGGTAGCCTAACAAATATTTTAATTTGTAATATGAAGAGAATGTTTTGAATTTTTTACATTAAGCTATTTTGCACTTAAGGGTATGATGATAACTAAAGTCATTTATTTCTAAGAATTGAAGAAGAAAGAATTTATGAAAATATTAGCCAAAATTCTGTATTGGGTTTCAAAATAGTACAACCTCAACTCTAAAACATTAAACTATCTTTTCCTGTATATATACTCTTATAATATACACATAATAATTATATATGTGTATGCATACATATATGTATATATATACATACACACGCACACACACACACATACACACACACACACACATATATATATATATATATATATATATATATATATATATATATAAAATCTGTGGCCATTAAAGTACACAGGATCACCAGAATTTAATTCATGACAAGTATAAACCAAATTTTTAATAAGACATCTTCAAACATATATATATAGTGTGTGTGTGTGTGTGTGTGTGTGTGTGTGTGTGTGTGGTACTGGGGATAGAACCCAGGGGCATTCTACCTCCAAGCTACATTTTGTTTTTGAAACAGGGTTTCACTAAGTTGCGGAGAGCCTCACTAAGTAGCTGAGGCTGGTCGAGAACCCAGATCCTCCCATCTCAGCCTCCCAAGTACCAGGATTACAAGCATGTGCCACCATGCCCAGCTCAAACATATATTTTAAATCAATGAAATTTTCAAGACAATATTCCTTAGTTTTCAAGTTTGGCACAGTTTGATAACCCAGGATGGCTTTCCGTCTTTCTTACATAGGGTTAGTTAACCCTAACCCTAATTCTAATTCCTGAAGAGCTGCAGATGATTCTATTACCATCGTGGAAGAAGCTTCCTGATCTCCGTTTCCTGTGCTCCTTAACTCAATAGGAGCAGTACCTTTCCCTTAGGCTTAAAAAGCAGAGGCTGAATATTTGAGCCTGTTCTTTGGCTTTATCTGGTGCATTCTTCCTCTATTGGCATGCCTACACTCTAGAAGGTTCTCTTCCATCAGAAGTAATCTCTACCTATATGTTCATGAGTCCATATTTTACCTTAGGAATATTGACAGTGAGTGACCATGGAGAGCTCTCTTGACCACTCTATCATATACCCTATCACCAAAAAATGCTCCAGTGACAAACATTTAGTCTAGCTTGGCTACAATATAAGAGATGGGACACTCACAATTTACCGCATATTTCTTTTTTCCTTTCATTCTGACTAAAGGTGGCTTCTTCAAACATTCTTGAGGAAGTAACTTCTAATATTATACTGAAACTTCCTTTAATTAAAAGGAAAAAATGCCTGAAGGAACAAAAAGCCATGGGATATCTGACAAAAGACTTTCAGAAAGTGACTGATAGCTATAAACCCCAGTCTCCTTTATGTAGAAAGACTGTACCAACAGGAAAAAAAAAATGACTGTGGAATGTTGAATTTCCCCTGACAACAGAGTATGATATGTAATGGATCATCTTGGCTGCAGGTCCAGGTAATAGTCATGGAAATTCATCATGTACACACAGAGTAATTCATACAATATTAGCCACTGTAAAAATCTGTACCTCAATATTCTACATGTGTGTGCATTTTGATATATACAGTATACAACTGTTAAGGCAATTCTGTTTGGGAACAGAATTGAGGTTTTTTTAGGGAATATGTAATTATATATTCCATATATATACTTAGGGAGTATAAATATATACTATATACTATATAATATATATTAGGGAATATATACACTCTGAAGACATGTGGCCCTGTGTTAAATGTGAAGTGGGGCTGAGATGTTCCCAAAGTCAATAACAGGAACAATAAAGTTGCTTTATCAAACCGTCATCAAGCAGAAAAGCTTCCTTCTTCAAAATATGCCACTCAGCCAAAAAGTAGTTGGAAACTCCCCATTTCTAGTTGCATCAGGGATTTGCAAACATGCCATAGGACAGAGACATACTGGCCTTTCCATTTGGAGCCTTTTATCTTTTCATTTTGCATGTTGAACTGAGAAAACCAAATGAATAGAAATTTGTGTTCCTGGTATAAGTCTGATAGATATCATTCTGCTGGTATTTATATTTTGTTCCCACCAATAACTCTGAATTCTCTAGAAAACCACAGTGCATTGATTAAATAGCCTCTGGCAAGGAGAAGAAGGAAACAGCCATGTTTTTCTATTAGATTCTTAGAAGACAGTTCCTTTCAGAGAAAAACGAACCTTGAAGTATTTGCCAAGAATGTGAAATTTCTGGTGGATCTAGAGTTCAGGTGTCTTAGTGATTCTTATGTGGGTGAAGAATTAGAAGCAGAAAAATGAAAGAATTTTTTTAAGTAGCCTATAGTCAGATGGAGCTAGCCTGAGAAACTGAGCAGCCACGATGGTCTATGGAAAGTTTAGTGGTATATCTAGGGATTATATCTGACTCCAGATATCCTGAAACCTTCATTAAACCATTCGTAGAGGAAATCAAATTGAGTTTTATTCATCTCATGTATTGGTTAGGATATGTTAGCTGTCCCAAGCATGCTTTGTGCTAGAAATATAAGGACACAGTACCTGCTTTCACAAAGTTCATAATCTAGTGCAAGAGAAATGAAAGAAAACATCATGATCAGAAGAGAAAAAATGATATTTTCTATTGAAGTATTAAGTTTAGTAGGTCATGAAAGGGATAGTCAAAGATGGCTTCCATGTGAACCAGCACAAGGAAATGTCCAATGATCAATGTAGAAGGGGAAGGGTGTTCCAAGTATGACAGAAAGGGAATCAGGAAACCACATGTGGTCTACTGTCATTGGAATAGTTGAGTATATGGTGGGGAAAAAGCAAGAGTCGATCCTAAGCTATTCATGGGACTCAAAGCTATTGCTCATATACTGCAGTGACCAGACCAGAGTTTTATCCTCCAAGCTGTGAAAACCTACTAAATTTTTTAAATAAAGGAATTACATGGTCAGGTTTCTCTTCTCCTTCTGATTGAAAACAGGATGATGTGAAGATTAGAAATAATAGTTTGTAAGACAGCAGAGTTCTTTCTGTGGGAAACATATTTATCTTCATAATCATTGTTCAGAGCAAATTCACTAAAGAGATGGAGAACCCCATGTGATTTTCATGCCTGGGGCATTTATTATCATATAGGAAAAGAGTGATTCTACTCAGGGATTATACATGTGTGACTGTGGAGGAACTCATATTTACTCCAAACCCTTTCACCTTACACTGCTGCTCAGCCTCATCGATCATTTATTGTTGACTTTTTTTTGGCAACAAAGACAAGGTCTGTTTCCTTTCGGTCTTGTGTGACTCAGGGCAAATATTTCATCTTTCAGGATACCTGGGTAAATTGTAAAAGCAAAAAGATTTTTTAGTAAAAATGAACTTTTAATACCACCTTCTTTTCCAGTGAAATGCATCACTTTGTTAACAGATTACACATGATTCCTTTTTAAGATCTAGTTCTGTTCCTGTTTGGGGAAGTGAAGGCAGGATATTTCTGACTTAAAACAGCTTCAAGCAAGATATTTCCACTTGGGGCAGTGGGCCGGCTATTGCTTTATTAGGACAAGCTGACACTTCTTTCTCTATCATCAGTAGTTCAAGCAACCATTGGTTGACAAAATAAATTAATATTAAATTTTTCCTTTCACATGTGCTTATTTTTCTAGATCTGCATCATAGACCATGCTGGAACTGAGAATGGAACCCTCAATGCAATCACCAATGTTTTTCTAGTTCTCTAGAAAACTTAGTGTCAGTTTAAGTTTGTAAATTATTCTATGAGGTTTGATGAAACAGCTGACTTTTCACAGGATTCCTTTACTTAGAATATCACATTGTTATATATGCTTATTTTTGCCCCAGAAAAAAAATTTTTTCCTTATTCTCTTAAGAAAACTCTATAAAGATTTTGTTAATTGAGTCAGAACACTCTGAAAGGACATTAAAGAAAGTGATTGGGAAATGTAATTGTGTTTAAAGGTAGAAATAGATCTTCTAAACAATCAGGTATTCTCAGCAACCATGCTTTTTAATTAGTTTTATAAACCATTATCATTTGCTTCATGTATCATATCTATCATTTTTTCTAAGTCCTATTTTTTCCCCTCAAGACTCTTTTAGCCAGACATTGCATATCTGTAATCCTAGTACTTGGGAGGCTGAGACAGGAGGATCATGGGTTCAAAGCCAGCCTTGGCAACTTGACCAGGTTCTCAGCAATTTAGCAAGAACCTATTTCCAAACAAAAAAATAAAATAGGGATTGGGGTGTAAATTTGAGGTAAAATTTCACTATCTTCAATCTCCAGCACCAAAAACAAGAATACTAATAAAAATAGTAGTAATAAAAATAAAAAGGGCTGGTGTATAGCTCAGAGGTAGAATGTCCCTATATTCAATCCTTAGTATCAAAAAGAAAAAGAAAAAAAAGACTCTCTCTTGAGCCTTTATCCTACTTCTATGTTATCCTAGGCCACCTGCACTTCCCTATTGCTTGTGCCTTTCTCTTTTCAAACAGTTTATAATATCATTGTCCAGCTGGTCACAATAGGTAGAATTGATAAAGCATAATGGCCCCAAAGCTGCAACTTGGCCTCTGTCATTTCAGGTAATTCTCTCAATAGGCCTACAGACTGAAAGTGTTATATTCTGCATTTGTGTGACGGAATTGAAGCTGAGAAAGTTTAGCCATTTGCCCACAGTTATAAAACATGCTCCCCTAAATCCAGAGCCCATGCGCTTTCTGCTCCATCACTCACCTCCCAAAGTGTGATCATTTATTTATCCCAGAGCATTTTCATGATCAAGAAATCGTTAATTTATTCTTATCTGAACTTGTCCACTTGGTTTTGGAAAAACTTTTCTAAACTGCTTCAACTGAACTTGATAAACAGTACCAAGTATGGACTCTGTACCCAGCACTCTTCAGGGTGGGAAGGATGAAAAGGAGAACATGGCTGAGCTATACCTGCAAGTTCACTTGCTACGTGCCCCTGACCTCTTCCCCTCTGCTTTGGTCAAATCAATATCCTTCCCATTCTCCACTCACGGCATGTTGGCATGCTCGTTACTACTCTCATGCGAGTATTCTTCATATCATAAAGTGCGTTTTTTTTGTCATATTTTCTAGGTATATTCATCATTCGAGGCCCAAATTAAATATCAGTTCTTCAATGAGACTTGCTCCATCCTAAGTGAAACAGCTAGTGCCTCCCGGCTTGACTCTCTGAGTCCTCTTATCTCCTATCTGTTCTTTTGATCTCATCAACAAAATTGTAAACTGTGTTGAACTCAGGGATGGGGAGGCGTAGGGGGAGCTCCCCTTTTTCATTTCTCACTTAACACCAAGCCTGCTGTAATTACTGAGTTAATCATCCTAGCTACCTATTAGGAGTAGGGAGAGAAAGCAATAGAGACTTGTTGGAATCTGACTCATAGCCTAGAATTCTGAGAACTCTGCATTGCTGAGAGTCTTGTCCAATATCATGAATCACAGCCTATCACCAAAACTAACTCTTCTCCATTATGAGAAAATAAATTTGTAAATATTAACAATATCACAAATTGTAAGAGTAGGCACCACGAAACATGGGCCATGTTTCTAACTGGAATATTTCCAGGATTTGTCTTCATCTGTAGAGAGTGAACATAGTTATGTATAACTATTAAAGTTGATACCGGCAAGATAAGAATTAAAGTCCTTAAGATTTCATGTATTTTATTTTTTAAAAGAAAATCCAAACTCTTGGAAACCTCTGTATTGTTTTGAATAGGTTTCTCTGAGAAATCTACTACTTAGATGCTTCTAAAATAAATAAAGAACTTTTCAAGTGATTCAAGTTCAACAAGCAATGAGGGAGTGCCCACCATGGCAAAGTAACATGTAAGGCTCATGCGGGCTTTCGGGTGGGGTAAAGCTAATCTGATTCATATCCTAGAATAAAGCTAAGCAAGACAGTTTTAGTTCTATAGTTACAGATTCATTGCCTCCTACTAACATTAGGTATCTTGTGATGAGCTGTATATGGGTAGAAAGCATTGTGGTACTTTGGATAATCGCCTGGATGAGAGGAGTCACCACATTTATTCTCACAGAGCAGATCTCAAAAAAGTGGAGAATTTGAGCAAGGCTTAGGAATATTAAAACTTTAGGAAATAGATAGTAATAAAATTATGAGGCAGACAGCCTCAATATAGATACAATGATTTTTCTTTCACTCTCTCCCCTTAAACATACTGAAATTCCCGAGCTGGCAAAAGATCAGAGTTCCCAGATAGGTCATAAAGTATGGTTTTCAGATTTTCTGATAGTGCTATCAGCTGAAATCATAGTTCTAAGTACAGAATCAAACAGCATTCCAATATCCCGCCAGGGTTATCTTTCATAGAATAAGAGAGACAACAATCACATAACTAAGCCTTAGGTTAGACAAGACCATATTCACCTCCAGGAATTTCTTTGGAGGATATGAGAAGACTGGCAAGATAAGCTTTTCCTCTTTTGGCAAGAGAGTCCCCATGTGCCTGCGAGGTTTCCTGTGTTAAACGGCCAGTACTTTCCATGTTCACTCCACCGCCCCTGGAGAAACGCTAGATGTCTAGCCCTTGTTCTTCGCACAGAACATTAAACACAGATTTTCTTTTGGTTCTAGATGATCTGGAGTCATGAATTTAACAGGCTCCAAAACGACCAGAAGGAAGTTTTTCTGGGAGGGAGTTCTACCGTTTTCCTTAGGGAGGAAAAAAAAGAATTAATACTTTTTCGTCCGGCTGCAAAGTAGGTATGATGCTTGAGAAGGTTCAGCCATTTTCAAACTATGTCTTTTCTTTTCCAGTGACCCTCTTGCACTCTCCTGTTAAGATTCTGAAATAAAGAAGTTAACAGGCTCTGAGATCCCACCGTTTCCTATTTCTATTTCCAGTAATAGCTCTCAGGGCTACTTTGTCACCAGGATCCACAGAATTGAATGCGATTGCAGCTAAAGGTACTATGAGTAGAAAATGAATTCCTTATGTTGAAAAGAGAAAAATGTGTGGGTGCCTTAGGAATGAGACTGTAGACAATGGTGTGCTTTTCAATAACATGTTACAAAGGGATGGCTAAACTGACAGATGATTAGACGATTGACATAATTTTTGAAAATAATAAAGCTGAATTTTTCAATTTATTATGACGTTCATGCATTTTCTTTTTAAACTGCTAGGTTATAATGCTTACCAGAAATCTATATGAGCAATCTATTTTGATGTGTTTTGTCAGTAAAAACTCACAAAGCAATGTGAACTCATATAAAGACTACTTACCTTATAGTTTGGTTTTTTTTCAGGAAATAAAAGGCTCAAGTCTTTACTAATGATTCATTCTCATTCTCATTCTCTCTCTCTCTCTCTCTCTCTCTCTCTCTCTCTCTCTCTCTCTCTCTCTCTCTCTCTCTCTCTCTCTCTCTCTCTCTCTCTCTCTCTCTCTCTCTCTCTCTCTCTCTCTCTCTCTCTCTCTCTCACACACACACACACACACACACTCAGTTATCCATGGATACTCAATCAAAATGGAAATGAAGATGTCATTTGAGATTTGAATGCTTAGTGACCTAATGAGTTCAGAGAACACTTTTGGGAATTTGGACAATTATCTTTCATAGTGTACTCTGTATTTCAGTTCATAACATATATCTAGGGTACTTTGTTTCACCTTTCTGCCATTACCAATCTTTTCAAACACTAAGAAGCAAGTTCAGGGGATTTGCATTCCACACAACAGTTAAGTTAGAAATTCAGCATGTAAATCAATAATTATACACACAAAAGTTATAATTGAAAACATCTTAAATTACCCATGAAGTAAAAGAAAGTGTATGTTGTATATATAAACAACCTTATACAAATAGATGTGTATGTATGAAATGTATAAAGTATCCATATAATTATGAATCTTTTCCAAACTGTGGTAAGATATGTATAGCATAAAATTGACCATTTTAACCATTTTACATATATGGTTCAGTGGCATTAGGTATGTTCACATTGTTGTGCAACTATCATCTCTCTCCATTCCACAATTGTTTCTCATCTTTCTAAATTAAAACTCTGTAAAAAAATAATAATAATAACCCCTTGCTCCTACTCACACACCCTAGCCAGTCCCTGTTAACATCATTCTACTTTGTTTTCCCGAATTTTACTACTCTAGCTACTTCATAGTAGTAAAATCATACAGTATTTGTCCTCTTGTGACTGGCTTATTTTATTTAGCATAATGTCTTTGAGATTCATTCATATTGTCATATATGTCAGAATTCCCCTTTTGTAAAAGGCTGAATTATATTCTACTGTATGCATATACCACATTTGTCATCCACAGACAGACACATCAGTTGCTTCCCCCTTTTGGTTCTGGTAAATCATACTGCTATAAACCTGAATATGTAAATACATACTTGAATTCCTATTTTCAGATTTTTGGGGGATATCTCAGAAGAGAAGTAATCATATCATATGAAAATTTTATTTTTATTTTTCTGAGGAATTGCCATTCTGTTTTCCATAGCATTTGCACCATTTTTACATTCCTACTAGAAGTTCCTAAAACTTCCAGCATCTCCATATTCTAATTAACTTGTTATTTTCCATTGTTTTAAGTAATAACTATCCCAAAAGGAGTGTAGTATACCATCATTGTTTTTATTTGCATTCCTCTAATGATTAATGATGTTGAATATCTTTTCATGTGCTTCCTGGTCATTCCTATATCGTCTATGGAGAAGCATCCATTCAAATCCTTTACTCATTTTTTAATCAAGTTGTTTTTGTGTTGTTGAGTTATAAAAAAAAATGGATGTATTTTTAATTATATCCTATACATTTGAGTAAGTCAAATGCATGACATGATTTTACTATAACATATTCTGGGGAAATCTTCATTCAAGGGAACTTGAGATATCATGAACTATTATAAAACAGCCGATGCCTGGACGACTCACTGGGTGTTATCAGTAATACAGAATATAGCATGGAGAGAAAAGAAACTCAAGTAGACAAGGAGGCAGGCAGAAACCACTGGATTGCTCATCCAAGCACATTTTGCCAATCATCCTGCTACTTTTGATGAGTAGGTTACAAATTTAGGAAGTGAGTGACTCACTTTTCCATTCCTGATGGTTGTATTACAAAAGGTACTGTGCTCGCTCACGAGCACCCAAACATAATAGGTCAGCTTGCTGAGTGTGCCCTGAAGTTGTCAAGCAGGGCTGACTTCTCAGTTGCTGTGCTGTGCTGTGCAGAGACAGCCTCGGATTCTCTTCCCAGAGTAGGTCGATGTGACCTCAAGTGTTCTGGCTCCACCCCTGAAATCTCTCCTCTAGCTATGGAAGTTCTGCCAAACCCTCTTGACTGTAAAACCTACAACAGATTAGTCTGCCTCTGCTGCTCCCGCCGCCTCTGCTACTGGTGCTGCTGAGATTTCCTAGCTGTGTCCTGTTCACCTTCGTTTGGCCCTGACTTGTCGGCTTCTGCCCACCCTGCTCATCCATCCTCCCCTGGTTGCAGCACCCCCTGCAGCAGCGCTTTCACACCCTGCCATCATCCATCATCCATCCTGAGCACGTGTCCAAAGTCACAGGGACCTGTTGCAGCAGGCAGCTTTGGGAGCTTGGCTGTGTTCCAGGAGCTGGTTGTAAGGGCTCCTTCTTGCTGTTCAAGATTAAATGAGGCTTGGGGATGATGCTGATGAAATTGTTTAGAGAGCTGGATGTGGTGCCTCTGTAGTAGGTATGGGTCCTACCGTCATTATGGGGATTGGACCGACTTGCCTTTCAAGTCTGGGCGGATGCACATTTGCAGGAATGCCCTAAGGACTTTCTACTTGAAACACACGCAGGGCAAATCCCATTTTGAAAACTCCAAGAGGTTGTTTATTTTGCCAACACTGTGAAGGTTCTTCCCTGATACACAGACTGATTTTTTTTTTAACCACATGGAAGTTATACACATTTTTTCATACTTTTATCATAGTCTTGAAACATTCTCCCTCGTACTTTCCTTTCCTCTTTCAGCACATTATTCTTGAGCGCTCAGCACGTACCAGGCTCTGTGCTGGGGAACAGAAGGCAACCCATCATGGTAGATAATGCTGTGTTCTTTGGATTCATATGTACTTATGTTGCATTCTGGCTTTGCAACCTACAAATCAAAACCAGGACGAGTATCTCAGCCCATTACTAATCACTTACCTTGTTTATTAAATAGTGAAAGTGATAATTCTCTTCATAACATAGCAAGAGTTATCTGATGATGTAAATTGCTCAGCACAGTGCCTTACCCAGAGTGAAAATTCAATAAACGTTCGAAATCATACTATCTCTGTTACTTTTAAATCAGGAAATGGGATATACGATTTTCACCTATTAGTAATGCAGCAGCTATATGAAGACAAATGTGTAATCAATTAAAGGACAATACAGAAACTTTGATGAAGCTAGTGAGATATAACTTCTAAGGAGGAGTTAATTAATTCTGCTGAGGCCAGAGAGACTATCAAAACTTTCATGGATGACATCTCAAAAGAGATTTTACTTAGAATGGGACTTAACAAACACAAAGATTTGTTCTGTTTTGTTTCATTTTTACAGTACTGGGGATTGAACCCGGGGGCATTCTACCTCTGAGCTATGTACCCATCCCTATTTTTTCTTATTCTTTATATTGAAATAGGGTCTCAATAAGTTGCAGGGGGCCTTACGACGTAGCTGAGGCTGGCAGCAAACCTGAGATTCTCCTGCCTCAAGCTCCCAAGTACTGGGATTACAAGTGTGTGCTACCTCGGCCGGTGACAAGAAAGGTTTTGATTGATCTTTTAATGTTAGAAACTTTTGTCATACTTAATATGTGTCCCCTTAGCCTACATTATCCTTTCTCTCTTCCATTCTAAAGTCACAATTTTATCAGCCTATCAACTTTTCTATCAATTTTATTAGCTTTCTAATTCTTCAAGGCCCTGTGCCAATGTCTAATATTTCTTGATTCTTTCTCTACTGAGTGAACAAATTAAATATTACCTATTGTGAGACCTGAAAATAATTTTTATACAGAAATTTATTTTGGCACGAGAATTGCTGTAATAAAATATAACCTGTATTAACATGCATGCCATCAATCATTTTCTGAGATGAGTATGATAAACATTTCCACTTTTTGATCCAATTAAAGCTAGTAAAGTTAGGAGGGAAAGAAAAAAAAAAAAAACATATGGACTTCTTTGTGTTTTTAACCAGTGTACATTTTCATGGCATAACTACCCAACTGATTCAGAGACAATAATATGCCAGTAGAGTTTGGGTACAATCTGCTGATATAACATAAAGGTCTTAGAACAATAAACAAGACCCATAATACAGGGAACTGATGGCATCAGGATAATTAAATCCATCAGTACATTTAGTAACAACTAAATGAAAGAAAACCACAACCCAGCGAGCTAGAGGCACATTGCTTGTCCACTTTTGCTAAATAGCTCCAACTAGATAATATTCAGTGATAATGAAAATAATCAGTAAAGTCTACTGTGTAAATAACCAAGGCAAATTATGCCAATAATAATTCCAGAAAAACAAAACCAACCCAGGAGGCAGGATACAACAGACGCCCAAATTTCTGTCTCTCACTAAATACTGCTCAATTCCTAGCACAGAGAATGAAAATATCTGCTACAACAGAGATAGGGCCATCAGTCAGATATGAAATGATAAATATGTACCAAAAAAGAGTTCTAGCAGAAAGGTCTGAGAATCTGCAGCCTCTAATTAATATCCAAAGAGAAAGATGTGAAAGAGGAACAAAGAGTGATCCATGGGGTTTAAAGAAACCACAAGAAATGCAAAATTACCATTTCTGCATTGAAGGTTAATAAAAAGTTGATTACAATAGGTAGAATTTTACAGGAGTCATCAACTGGCTACCTGCTGTGTACATGTGATCCATCGATATGCTTTGTTTGGCTCATCAAGCATTTAAAATAAATTTTAATTAGTTACAAGATTTCGCATGAAAACTTGGGCTTCTCTTCTTGTATTGAACCTGAAACCCTAGGTCTCTCAGGTGTAGCTGCTTGCAATATTCTTTCCCTTTCTTCCCTGTCTTCACTCCTAGATCATCATATCTGTCCTCTTCTTCTACCATCTTTTCAAGAATTACAGTGTATGTGCTCCGATCATCCCTTTCTGTTTTATTTTTCTCTAAAGCACTTATGGCCTTTAGGATGGTACTTAATTCACAATTATTAAAGCTCCAGGTGTGCCTGTTTTCATTGGCTTTGCTCATTATATGTTGCTCAATATTTTGTTCAGAGACCAAAATGTGAAAATAGTATGCACTCAAGAAATATTTATTAGCCAGGCGTGGTGGCGCATGCTTGTAATCCCAGGATTTGGGAGGCTGAGACTGAAGGATCTGAGTTCACGGACAGCCTCAGCTTACATAGTGAGGCTCTCCACAACTTAGTGAGACCCTGTTTCAAAATAAAGAATAAAAAATAGGGCTGGGGGTATAGCTCGGAGGTAGAATGCCCCTAAGTTCAATCCCAAAAAAAGCCGAAAAAAAAAAAGAAATATTTATTAAATAAATCTAGCAACACCAGGCCTTTATTTCTGTACATAATAAATAGCCAAGCTAAACAGAAGTTGCCTTCATCAGAAAAGTCCCACAATTTTCATTTAACCCTCAATCCCCCAATCCTCACACTTAAGCCCTCTCCCTTCCTCCAGTATGCACTTTAGCAACATTAGCTTTATTCTAGCTGCACAGAACTCCTAGAAGAATAAATGGATATGCAAAATAGCTTTTCAAATGGAATATGCAATGCCCGGGGTTAAATGCCTCCATATACATCATTACCAATTTACAAAAGAGAAATCTGAAGTTCTATAAGGTAAAGTCAGTTGCTCAAACGAAGAGAACTGAAATTTAAGCCCTGGTTTATCAAACCTCAAAGCTGTGTGCTACACCCGATGATTCTTCAAACTTAGTAAGATATAGCACAAATATTTTTTATCTATGGAAAAAAAGATGTCACAATCTCCTTATAAAGCCAAAACTTACTCATCTTATATCTAAGAAAAGATACCTGCTCCAAGAAAGGGTTGGGGAAAAAAGTGTTTCAGGAGCTTACACAGATATTCCTTATTAAAATTGGAAATCAAGTTTGAGTCCAGAGATAAAACAGAGGCCTTCAACTTGTGCTCTGGAGGCACGTGCAATCAGTGGAAGCCCCTGCACATTCTTCCGCTGGTACACTGTAAAGGCTTTGACCAGCCTCTGTCCAATGCAGTGCGACTGCAAAAGCCCCAGAGTCCGTGGTTCTCAGCCCTCTCTGGAAACAGACTACAGCCGGGTGAATGGACCGCCAGTGCTGAGCTGAACGGTGCTCTCCTCAGATAAACAGAGAATATGTCAAACGTTGTGACCTTGCTTGTTCCTTGTGAGTTATGTGACTTTGGACGCATCTCATTTTTTATTCCCATTTGACATTAGCTTGTCTGTGGGAAAATTGTAGTTTCCCTGTGGGCCTCATCTGTGAAGACAGACAGGGAGGCAGTAACGCTTCCTGCGGTCTTGGACTATAAATCTGCAGTCCATCCGCCTCACTCCGCTTTCCGCTTCTGTACAGACTCGCCCCCCAGAACCCAACCCCAGGGAACACAGCTGGGCTCATCCAAAGGGAGATGTTGAGATATCTCACAGGCCTTTCATTGGAGAACGGCCTCAGAGATTATGAACCAAACACCAAAAGAAGACTTTGTACCTTCCCAACATTGTTCTTTTGTATTGCTGTATCATTAAAAAGTTTGGTCCTTGCCATGCGCAGTGGTGCAACTTGTAATCCCAGTACTTGGGAGGCTGAGACAGGAGGAGCACAGGCTTGGTGCCAGCCTCAGCAACTTAACAAGACCCTGTTACAAAATAAAAATAAAATAGGGCTAGGGTGTAGCTTAGAGGGAGAATGCCCCTGGGTTCAATCCCCAGCACCAATAAATAAATAAATAAATAAATAAATAAATAAATAAATAAATAAATAAATAAATAAAAGTTTAGGTCTAGGTGATACATGCCCAGTACTCAGGAGGCTGAGACAGGAGATTCACAGGTATAAGGCCAGCATCAGCAACATAGCAAGACCCTGTTTCAAAATTTGAAAAGAAAAATAAAGTTTTAAAAAGGGCTGGGAGTGTAGTTTGGAGGTAGAACACCCCTGAGTTCAATCCCCAGTACAAAAAAGAAAAAAGTTGGACTCCACTCCATTTAAACATATTGATATTCAGAGAGCATGGCCGGGCCTCAGGGGGCTCCCCCCTTTCTTCCTCAGCATGCCTCACTTGAGGAAAGAGCTCTTTTCTTGCTATTACCAGAATCCTGTACCTTGCAATCCCCGACCCAGTGTTCTCACTCCTTATCACGAGGAAAATATTCACAGCTCTGCATTTCACCTTATATGTATGATGTCTGCTGGGAAGAAATAAAGACTCCTTGTCGGTTGCTTCTGAAGTCCTACCTCTGTTTGTTTGTTTAGCTGTTTGATTCAATGAGAGGTGCCATACGCTGTTTAATTTATTATTGTTATACGTATTTTTTCAAATGTCTCTTAGATACCAGGATGGGATACGTTTGCAGCTTCAAGAATTATACAGTCCGGTGAGTTACAAGATTTGGAGATGGCCCCTTTGTTCTGTGGCAGTGCAAGTCTTGGCAGGAAATGCCCCAGGCCTCGGTCAGAGGAAGCTTGGCATGATGGAACCTGCAGCCCCACAGCACAGCCAGAAAAGATGTCCACAACATGACATCCTGTGAGACTAAGGGACACATGACCAGTGGTAGTAGGATGCTAAGACTTTTTAAATGGAATTCTAGAAAACTTGCACCTCTTTTGTGACTCAATCTCTGCACAGTGCATCTAACCCAGGTAGCCTGATTTGAACATGAAACACAAAAAGGGAAGGAGAAGGTAATTTTCTGTGACCTCTTAGTTATATCATTGAATGGAACAAAAAATTGTCAAATTTAGCTCAAATGAAAAATGTTCTGATTATCTGAAAACTAGTACTAAACTAGGATCCAAACAACTCAGCAACCGAGTAAAAGAAAAATCAAACATTAGCATCCCCAGCACTAAATACAAGATATATTTCAAGATGTTCTCCACTGTTGATGGTATGGAATGCTCATTAGATTATTAACTGTTAAAGAAGGGGGTTTCTTTTGATATGCTCCTTTTGCTAATGATGGATAGAAGAAAGATGGTTTTTCCAATGGAAATATTTTTATATACAGTCTAAGTAGGTCTCCTCATGAAAATGTCGGTGAAGTCAGGACAGTCTGCACCCTCATTGTGTTTGAAGATTGCTTCTGGGTGCAGAATTTGTTTTCTGCCCCCCTCCCAACTGCCCTGCGCACTGAGATCATGAAGTATGCTGCGTGTTGGAAAGGAAAAGTAAATATTGGGGTTGCTCAAACTGAGGTCATAGTTTCTCCATGTCTAGACACCGGAGTAGCCGGTGCCTTCCGAACATGCTGTGCTTTCCACAGATTCACAAGTGTGAGAATTGCTTTATGTTGAGTTGCATAAAATGTACTGCACTCCCAGACAAGTTTCAAGATTGAATTTTAGATCTTTGTGATAAGTCTCTGGTTATTTCTCCCCCCACCCCGAATAAATGACTCAACATAATGACCATGCGATAATTGCTTTCTATATTTTCAAACTCATCAGAGAAATGTTTTTCGATTTTTGTGAATTGGCTATATTCCTATTACTTTGGGTGTAGCTTTATTCAACTACTACAAGTTTATGAATTTAAATGAAAGAGAGAAGAAGAGGAGGGAGAAGAGGAGTAGAAGAAATAGCTACCAAAAGCATAAGAAAACAATTGCTTCTTATAGAAAAAAATGAATGGAAATGATTTTTATGCTTTTTTCTTCTCCTTGAATATAGGCTATTTTGCTTTGGTTCTTTTATTGCTTTACTGTGTCACAATATATAAGAACAGTGAAGCATGACAAAAGACACACACAAACACATATGTTTTTAAAGATAGTCCAGGGAAATAAGTCTTTATGAATAGGCCTGAACAACTCTACACACAACATAACTTTCAAATTCTATATAGTTACTTTTTTAAATTCACCAAATAATCACAAATGCAGATCTATATATTCATTTCTGAAAAAAATAATATATTACTTGTTCTGCCAATGTCCAGATAAAATTTACGCTGTGCGTGTGTTTTATAGAAAAATGTATGTTCTAAAAAAAAAAAAATGCCCTGTGGGCCTCTGTGAGTATTTCAGGACATAATGTATTTTTTTGGCTTCTATTCTGAGCAGAGAATATTCTATAATTTCTATGTCTTCCACTAGTCCACATTATGTTATTTAGAGACGCATATCATAATGTGTTCCTTGAAATATTATTCCCAATGATGCTTCAGTTATTTATTTTCAAATTGAAAGTAGGATACTAGAAGCCTAAAGAAAAGCAAGAAGAAGAAGAAAAAAAAACTCTATTAAAAAATACACAAACTCTATTCCTTATAGTTGCTGACAAAATCTTTTAAGTAACATTGATTATCTGAAGCTAGCTGTCTATAGAAATGTCCTACCAATGATTTTCCTTGTTGGTTTTACTTTGACCCTATGTTGGTAGCATAATAATAGTAGTCATAGTAAATTGTAGCATTATTTTATTAACCAAATACCAGTATAGGTAAGTACAACCCTTGTCTAAGTTTCAGGAGGGCCACAACCTAATAGTAACAGTGCTGAAAGTTGGCTTTCTTCTGGACTTGCATGGTGATTTGGGCTTCCTTAAAGAATCAGGGGATGTATTGAGAATCCGCGTGTTGTTTGAGGCATTCCTTCTCAAATGTTTTGCCTCCTGCTGGAAGCCTGTCCCCAAACTCTCTGGGTGGCTTACTTGTTGTACTTGCCCTTGAGTTTGTCCCCTTATGAAGCCTCCCTGTGTCCAATTTCTGTTTAAGGAGCTCAGGGTTTCTTATATTTTGAACTTATCTCTCTTATTATTCTGGTGATGTTTTATTATAGTGAGGTATTTCTATGTCCCTTTCCTCCTCTGTAAGTTTCTTAAAAACAGAGATCTCCAGGGTCTTGATCAATAAATGTGAATTAGTTAACCAATTAATATGTATTTATTAAGTGTTTTCGGGTTAGGTGGCATTTTAAAACAATTAATTTCTCTTCATAAGTTTTACAAAAGTATCTTATGGTTAAAAATAAGGATCACATTTTAAAAATAATAATGGAATGAAAAATTATATGAGTCAGGAAAAAAAATGTTTTTCTTAATTGAGTTTGTGTCTAGGAAATGACCTTTTTTATGGGCTAATACTTTGATTAACTGCATGAGGTAAGAAATAAGAACCTACAAAGCAAGACTGAGCAATAGTAGACACATTGAGTTTTAAGGAATCTAGTTTGGTTAAATGTTAGAGCTTTTGTTGTTGTAACTCAGATTAGCCATGCATGCGTAGAGCAAACACCAAGTCATTTCAGAAAGTAGGAAGGATTCAGAGACCAGAGAGGGGAATAAAGGAAAAGTAGAAAGAGGAAATTTTAACATGTTTAAAGGGAAAGTGGAAGAAGATAGGACTACCTATTGGTAATACTGTTGGCCATGCAATATATATTATTTTCATCACCATGAAACCTTCAGCAAAACCTAGCTCACAAGTATATTATAGACCCAAATCTGTATTTGGAGGAATGCAATCGGGCCATGAATATTCTGAGATTGGTATAGGACAAAATCATATCACATCTATGTTTATACTGGTCAAACCAAGAAGCATGTTTTATAGTAATATAGAAGCAAAGATAAGCTTTAAATTCTAAAGAGGAAAAATAACAAAGAATAATATTGCCAGGTTTAATTGTAAGAAATTTAAAATTTTATACCACAGGGAAAAAAAACATAAAATAGAAACAGAGATAAAATATTTGTAGAACAGGGCTAATTAATGCGTAGGTGCTCATAAAAATTCATAAGAAAACATCAAGGCACTAATATGGTAAAAAAGATGAGCAGACAGTTGATAATTAGTAAACAAACATATGGTAGAATGCTCAAACTCACTGGTTATTAGAAGAATGTAAATTGAGAAAATGTTACCCTTGAATATTATTAAATTAGTAATATTTTAAAGTAGTATAACTCTACGTGAAGGTAAATGCTTGCAAAGTAGTGAGAATCCATTCTTTGCTATTGGAAGTTTAAATTAAGCACATATTTCAGTAAAAAAAAAGTTACTTTATGTTTCAAAAGCCATAAATATGTACATACTCTTTAACCTAGTATTCCTGGAACTCATCGTAAGGAAACCCAAAAAACAGAAAATGTTATATGGATGAAGTTATTCATCAACGGAACAAATTAAAACTGCTGATTTTTAAAAGCAATAGAATTTCAAATGCTCTTAAATTTTTATCTCCACATTTTCCAGTGCTGGTTTGACTTTTCAAAAAGAATCGACTTCTGTTGAAGCGTAAGTTTCTGAAATAAGCTCACTTGCTTTTATTTGGCAAAATAATAATCAAGAACCTTGTTTGGTTTTATTGTGCATAGTTTTGTTCAAAGAACAGAGAAACTTGAAATGTAGCTTATAAGAGGGTTTTGGTTTCAAAATTTTTATGTTAAAGAATACATTGTGGATTCTTGAGCTTAATCCATATTTAGAATTGTTCGGTTTTTAGACTGAAACAAGATTGATTTTTCAGATGAATTACTTTAGACCTGCAATAATTTAAGTAATAGAAAAGAATTATTTTAATAGTCTTTTATTAACGAAAGATAACATATATTCACTGCAGTAAACTTAGAAAAATATACAGATGCATGAAAAAGAAAAGTAAAATCCCCGCTTCTCATCACCCAAAGATATTCATTGTGAATATGTTGACTTCTGTTTATTCTGTATCGATGATCAGAAGTGGAATCATAATGTGCATACTGTTTGTAAACCTCTTTTTACTTTACACAGCAATATATATTTTTGCATTTCATTAAATATTCTATTTCATCATAATTTTTAATCCAATATTATATTTGAATCTGTCTTATTTATTTCAATATTGAGTTGAATTAAATCTGTTGAGTCAAATCTGTTGTTTAAAAGGGAAGGCCAAAGAAGGAGAAGTTATGCAAATACCTCATAAAGCCAGAGAAATAATAGTACCAAAAACGTTTTGATAAAGAGTACTTCTCTCCACTGAATTATCTACCAGTCTGCTTAATAGAACAAATGTGAGATGTTTCTGCTTTATTGTGATTTTTACCCTAACTCACAAGTCAATGTTCTGCCTTCAGATGTGGGTTTACATGTGAAGAATAAGAAAGGAACTAGGAAGCACTGAGCTCAGGGAATTGAATTTGCATCTAATTCACTAAGCATACATGTTTACATGACCTTTAGAAAAAGGAATTAAACCAGTTTTTCACTAGCTGTAGGCAATCCACATTAAAGAGGCGATTGAATCAAAAAACTAAAATACTCCTTACGATATCACCAGGCTAATAGAAAACCTCTTTAATTCAAATGTACTTCAGTATTAATATCATAGTAATCATAGTGACACTAGCTTGCTTACTTGACCCCCATAAGAAACTAGGGAGTATGTTTTAGTTCTCAGTTGTTTCATGACTTACAGACTAGCTTCCTGAGCACTAAACCAATCCTACCTACCCTCCTACCCCCAATTCAAATGCAGTACTTTAAATTTTTATTTCTAAGCATCCAATTTTCTTTGGGCAAAAGTCTAAATCAATCCTAGGTCTGTAATTAATGATGATGTCTCGTATAAAATTGATGTGAAGTCAGGAAGCATGGGTTAGGGGCCATCTCCATCATTAAATCTCCCCATGACATGAGCAAGTCACTTAAGCTTTCCAGGTCTTTCCTTTTATTGCCTACAAATAAAAATATTGCATTATATCATCTCTATGATTCCATTTAGCCCTAATGATTTAAGATTCTAGTCTCTATTACTTATCCTTTCTGAACAGATATTAAAGTGGCAACTAAATATTGCAAAGGACCTGCTGTACATGATAACTTTGCGATGGGATAAAATAGCCTTATCTTGCTCTCGGGCTTGCATAGTAACCCTGAGAAACACAGAACAAAAATAGTCACTTGATGAAGTGAAAATATGAGTTAACTGCTATCAATGTATAGTCAGGGTAGGAAAAGATTACTTATTGCACCAATATAGTATTGATTGCCAGGATAGCATAAAGCTCAGCTATACTGAGCTGGCTTGAAGTTGTTTTCATTACTGTATATTGACCTTCAGCAGGTGCCTACAAAAGATGCTAACTCTACAGACAAGGCAGCAAGTATGGGAAGTATGGGATGCCGAACAGATGAAAAGGGAACAAAATATTCCAGTATTTATCTTTTCAAAAATCTTGCCATAATGTCTTTTAGACAGGTAACTAAATATTCCTTTCCCTTGGGAACAAGAGGACGATCTGAGATATGTGAACTGTGGGAAGGAAGGAATCAACGATTTGGAAAGAATTCAGAAAAGAAAAATAAAAACAATGAACAAACTCTAAGATTTCCGGGTGAAAAAATAGATTAAAAGAATTATATATAGCCTGACTAGCCAGAGACTGAGAAGTACAGCAATACTGATCTTGCAGGATCTGAGGATTTAACAATGTTTTTGTTACATACAATTTAATTCAGTGCATTGGAATGGCATTGATGCAAGCCGAGGCTGAGCAAAGGAAGTGCAGTATTTTATGGAAAATGAATGGAAGACAAATAATGTATTTCATAACTACAGGGCTGATTATATGCTCACAGAAAGAGTAGACTGAGAAAGAATAGCCTCTTCTTTGACCCAAAGGAACCTATAACTAAATGACACTAAGGAAATCAACTAGATTCTCTCAACTAAATTTTCTTTGGACATAAGCAAGGAAAAGTAACTCTGCTCAGTTTTCAGTAAACATTTCAACAACTATTTGTTAACCACAATAGGCACAAATATTACTCCAAGTCTTGGGAATACACTAGCAAATAAAACTCAGGTCTCTCCTCATGGAGCTCCCTCTCTAAGAGAGAGGCAGAGAGAGGCATTAAACAATAACTGCCACGAGGTGGATAAATGACAAGTGTATGAAAAAAAGAAAGAAGGAAAAAGAAAGAAGGAGAAGGAAGAAAACGACTAGCATAAGGGATGTTTTATGTAGAAGTTCAGAGAAATTAATTTTGATAAGCTAACATTTGGCAGAGACTTGGATGAAGTGAGAAAACAAATATAAATATAAATGCGTATAATGACTCTGCGGGAAGAGCATTCCAAGAAGGGAAAAAAGCAAGTGCAAAGATCTTGGAGCAGAAAAATATTTGGCTTATTCAAGGATGAGCAAGGAGATCAGTGTGTGGAAAATGTCGAATGTACTAAGGAGATAAAAGTAGGAGAAAAGTACAGAAAGAGAGCAGAGGGCAGATCTTACTGAGCCTGCAGGTCAAGATAAAAGTTATGGAGTTTGTTCTGAGGGAGATGAAACACGATTGAAGGGCTTTAAACAGAAAAGTAATATTTCTAACTTATATTTAAAAAAAAAATTCTTTCTGATTGCCGCAGGGAGATGAAGTTATAGAGTAGCAAGGACCAAAGCAAGGAAACCAGTTATATTTCTGATGAGTTCACCAGGCAGAGGATGGTAGCTTAAACAACAGTGGCGGGGATGGGGAACTGGTTTGAATATGCATACTGTTGGGAAGGGACAGCTAGAAGGATTTGCTGATACATTTGGATTGTGAGGGTGGGGAGGAAAGATAAATACAGAACCTGTAATTACTGCTAAAATGTAAGTACTACAAAGGAAAAAAATATCTCCACCTGTGTTCCAAAAACACAGAAGAGTGTGTGAAATAGAGCAATTCTTCAGGAAATATTTGGTAATTTTTGATATAAGATATTTGGAGAATAAAGAGAGAGCATGCAGAATGGGAGAAGATCTTTGCCAACTACTCCTCTGATAGAGGACTAATATCTAAAATAAAGAACTCAGAAAACTTAACACTAAAAAAAACAAATAACTCCACCTGGCGTGGTGGCACACACTTATAATCCCAGGATTTGGGAAGCTGAGACCAGAGGATACAGGTTCACGGCCAGCCTCAGCTACTTAGCGAGGCTCTCTGCAACTTAGTGAGACTCTATTTCAAAATAAAGAATAAAAAATAGGACTGGAGGTGTAGCTCAGAGGTAGAATGCCCCTGGGTTCCATCCCCAGTACTGCCAAAAAAAAAAAAAAAAAAAAAAAAAAACCTCAATAAAAATGGGTAATTGAACTGAATAGACACTTCTCAAAAGAAGAAATATGAATGGCCAATAAATACTTAAAATTTAAACATCTCTAGCAATCAGGGAAATGCAAATCAAAACTCCACTGAGATTCCATCCAACTCCAGTTAGAAATATAATCATCAAGGACACAAGCAATAATAAATGCTGGTGAGGATTTAGAGAAAAAATGAGTGTTTGTATATTGTTGGTGGGATTGTAAATTAGTATAATCACTACAAAGATTGGCACAGAGGTCCCTCAAAAGAGTAGGAATGGAACCACCTCATAGCCCAGCTATATCACTCCTCAGTAGCTTTCTGAAAGAATTCAAGTTTGAATACTGTAGAGGCATTATGGTGCATGCCTGTTATCCTAGTACTTGAAAGGCTGAGACAGAAGGATTGCAGGTTCAAGGCCAGCCTGAACAATTTGGCAAGAGACCATGTTTAAAAATTAAACATATAGCCGGGCGTGGTGGCGCACGCTTGTAATCCCAGCATTCGGGAGGCTGAGACCGGAGGATCCGGGTTCGCGGCCAGCCTCAGCTACCTAGTGAGGCACTCTGCAACTTAGTGAGACTCGGTTTCAAAATAAAGAATAAAAAATAGGGCTGGGGGTATAGCTCGGAGGTAGAATGCCTCTGAGTTCAATCCCCAGTAC
>PVLC010007211.1:19180-64645 GCA_004027655.1 Graphiurus murinus | reverse complement strand
AGATGGGTTGCTAGAGAGAGGGGTTATTGGAAGTCTGTAGGAAAAGCACTATTTGGAAAGATGACCTCAGCACTGTGTTTGTTATCGTGTGTGTAAAACCTTTGATCCCAGAAAAGAGAGAGAGATAATAAAAGAGGTTCGAACCAGCAGCTTTTAGCCGGCGTCTTTTATTGGGGCCTCATGGCTGAAGGTTCAGCCTAGGGCGCCCGATACCTAGGCAGATGAAACTCTCTTACAATCAAATTACCATATTTAAACAACATTTAAAAATTGGAATTTTAACGAGATCTAGTCTAGAACAGACTTTCTGAATTTATGACCTTTATGATGTCTCAAAAAATGTTACACATATGAAGAATGTTTAGAAGCACAGCCACCTAGGGACTTGCTAAGGCAGTGGTTTTCAAACAGGAATGTTACTTCTCTATTTTCTCACATGGTTCTCATAAACATACTTAAAACACCTTTGAAAATAGCTATAATGGAATATTTGGCATAAGAAAGAGGAAGAAGAGTGAGTGAAAACAGAAAAAAAAAAAAGGAAGCATTTGACTATTGCTACACAATTTGGCTTGGGTTAGCTCTCACCTTGCCTAGGACACATTTACATCCTCAACATATGGAATATATGACTGGATGTCGTCAAGCTCGGTGCCTTAGAAACAGCATCGCTCTTTAGGAAAGGTCACACTAAATGAAAAATAAGTATTAATTTTTCTCTTTTATGATTTAGAAACAATTTTCAGGGGAAAAATACAGATCAATGAAATAAATATACACTTAAAAATGCAACGGACAATATCATTTTTTCAACTGGAACCTAGATGTGCAGTTATTTCTCATAAAAAAGAAAATTCTAATATGAATTATGAGATATATCACTGCTATTTTTAATTATTTTTTCAAGTTAATTCTTAATGATATATAAAAAATATAAAATTTTTACATATTAATGGGTCACTATATAATGTTTTGATACAATACAGTTATGTTGTTTAAATTTATGGGACTTTCTATATATGAAATTGAGATTAGAAGTACATATATACATATATGTGTAGGTATACATATGTATATATGTATGTACATATGTATGTAAGTATATATGTATATAAGCTGTGTGTGGTGGCCCACACTTGTAATTTCACTACTTGGGAGGCTGAGACACGAGGATTGCAGGTTCAAATCCAGCCTCAGTAACTTGTAGCTCACAGGCAGAATGTCCCTGGGTGATTCAATTCCCTCTACTAAACAAAAGAAATATATATATATATATATATATATATGGAAGTAATAAAAAACATAAATACTTGTGAAATATCAGATACTGGCATTCATCATGAACTACATCTGTTCTACTTGTTCTTTTGAGAAATACCCATATTTGTTCTTTTAAGAAATATACACATTCAAATCTTAAATATATAGTTCATTCCTGTCTAGGAGCTCAGTGAGTTTCTACTTACATGAGATTTTTTAAATTACAAATAATATCTAACCTAATAAATGATAATCCTTAAAATCTTATTTCAATAAGTGTAATTAATCAGTTTATTTGTAAAACGCTATTTAAATAGTTTCATTTTTGCTATTTTCATTGCTTCTTTCCCACCTAAAACAATAACTGATATATTTCATATATCATTATTATCATATAAGATATAAAAATAGGCATTTAGGATGAAAAATTCAAAACAAAGTGCATATTTTTTTTCACAAATCTAGTGTAGGTCAGTAGCAGAAAGAAAGGAAGAAAGAAAAAGAAAACATACAGCAGAGGTATTCTCCAGAGTTGCTAGAGGAGATGCCTAAGGAATTGGAATGACGTTGGTAATGTAATGGTCTGTGTAACCTCATGAGCTGTCAAATCCTAGACTGCACAAGACTAATAGCTCTTTTATAAAGAGTTTCTTTTAGCACTGCTCCCCAAACTCAAAGGTGCAGAAAGCTAGCTATTTAAGGGCAAAGTGATAAAGACTCACTTACTTAGGTTGATAAGCTTTCTCAGGAGTAGTATTTTGATTCTGAAACAAGTCACAGAACTCATTAGCAGAACCAATGGTGATGATAATAGACTATGACTATCTTTAATTGTCCTTCTGTTGTGTTATGCATTTAAAGGCCACATTTGAAATGAAAGCTATGGCAGTGGTTTAATGGCAGGATTTGGGTTTTAAAGTAAGATAATCTCACACTTCTAACAAGATCAGTTCTGCATTAGACCCATGTCCTGAATCACCTTCAGAAATTTTTGTTGACCACATAAAATGTAAACACTTTAAGATACTGATTTTGCAAAATAATAGGAAAAGTCTGCTCATCATTTGGTATGCAAAGATATTAACTTTATGTTTCATGAAATATGAAATAAAATGCTAGCTACAAACCTGGCACCTACTTCAAATGGCAATGTAGAGTTTAAAGGAGGCTTTTAATAAGCCCTACCATTGTATATTGCAGAGATTTTTAAAGTTGTCAATATGATACAGAAAATATTTTAGCATCTTTGGAAGAGTATATAAAGTTTAAATAAGCATGTTTGGTATGATAATATAATTTTATATTTAGAAACATAAAAAGACATTTGCTTTGTTTTTAATAAAAACTTCAGAAAACAAGCTCAGAAAGACAGATTGCTTCACACACTATTAATTCTCAAGGTAAGAAGAGGTATCTTTGATAGGATTGACTTTTTGTTTGTTTTTGGTCCTAGAGATTGAACCCAGGAGTTTTCTACCTCTGAAATATATTCCCAAACCCCTTTTATATTTTTAATTTTAAAATAGCATCTTGTTGAGTTGCTCTGATCTTGAGTCTGTGATCCTCCTTTCTCAGCTGCCCAAGTACTGGGATTACAGGCATGTACCACCATGCCAGGTTGAATTTTTTTTTTTTTAATTAAGTGGAACTTGAATAATAGTATCACTCATGTTATACATCTCATTTGGGGTTTAGTATCCTCTATTGTCAAATTAGAGGTATGATCAATTTATTAAATTATTTCAGATATGTACTTATATAAATGTTTTTTGAGAATGCACTGAATTAAATATCCCTAAAATTTACTTACTTGTTTATTTTAACTCTAAATTATATTTGTAGAACACTAAAATAACTGTAAAAATCAATATAAATGTGCTAAAACTTTATCAACTCTGTTTAAAGTAACACAATTAGAAATGAGAGGTCACAAAGATCTAGAGAACTTTACACACCAGCCTTCTGTTACTCCTTTTTCCTCTGCCCTAACTCATAAAATAAGGATAATATACAAAATAAGCAAAAATAAATCTTGGTTATAGCATATTTGACAAAGGTCTAGGACATTAAGACATCTATTTTTTTAAGGGCTCATGACATTTTATTCGTGTGTGTGTGTGTGTGTGTGTGTGTGTGTGTGTGTGTGTGAAAAATAAACTTATTGCATTCATGCTCTGAAATGCCAAGGGTTATTTCTTACTAAAGTATATCTACCTCTGTCTTGATTAAAAGAGAAATCATTCTACCAATGGGACTTTTGAAGCAGAGTAGATTAGAGAAGCAGTATGTAAGATTGGGTAACACCAATGAGCTGAGTTTCAACATGCTGAGTTTGTGGTCCTGTGCAATACCCAAGTGAAGATGAAAAAATGCATTTGGTTATATAAATCTATTTGTTGAAAAAATAGGGCTGGGCTTGAGATACAGATTTATAAGTTAGTGAATTATAAATTATTTCTCATGCTATGGAAATGGATGAAATGACTCAATCCCATCATCTCGACCTCTACATAGAAAGCTTATATAAAATATTATTGCTAAATATTCAAAACACAAGATCAATTTTTATAAATGTATTATAATTTTTACTGTGTCTGTTATACCTTGACGTTTTAGGATTAAAAAATGTATTTGGCAATCTATATTTTAGTAAATTAGAAAAATATATGTAACTGAAGCATTTTCTCTAAAGTTTGTATAAACATGTTTTTATGACCATCCCGAATTATTTCACCCACATTCTGAATTTGAGTGAAATAATAAAATTACTGTTTTATTATTCTTTGGCTCTAAGTCTCTATAGATGGTAAATGAACATTTCCTGCTACTGCTTAATCAGAGTGCCCTGTGAACTATGAGAAGACAATACTACTAAGTTTCCTAGGTTTAAAGACATGAAAGGAATTAAACATGGGTAGAAAAAAATGTGTAGAGCTTATTCATTTCAGTATTTGGTACTTGATGCAAATCTCCAGTGGCTAATAATGTCCAGATAGATTTCTGAGTTTCACACTGTTTTTGTCTCAGTTTTTCAGTCTTGCTGTTGATTTCTTGAGGTAATCATTTGCTTTTCAATAAATTCCCATTATGCATAAGACAGCTGCCTGCAGCAGAAGAACACTAGCTGATGAATACACTAAGGCAAATAAAAAATGGAGCTAAAAGTAAAAACAATTCTAATGATTTGGTAGATGATCATTTATGCAAACAAAAAATACTGGATTTAAAATGAAATGTGAGTATATAGACATTCAGTTAAGTGTTTTGCAGTGGATGCAAAAAATTGCTTCAACTTTTTCCAAGTTTAGAAATATCTGAAAATTTTAAGACAAATTTATTTCCCCTAAAAAGAAAATAATAAAATCAAGATTCAGAGACTACTTGGGAAAATCCTTTGACATTTTGTTGTCTGTTTTAAGACAGCAACTTAAATTTAAAGTTGTCTTTAAGTGTAATCATCAAATATAAATAAAGAAGATGAAATGACTAAGGACAGAAGAGTGAAAGGGCCATAAATTGAGTTTACACCAGAAAAAAAATAATGGATCCAAATATTTAAACTGTCTTTAAGAGGTTAAAGATGTAAAATTCGAACACAGCAACCATATAGTATAGAATATTTTATGTAAGAAGAGATGGATACAGAAACCCCATTTTGAAGGCACTATTACTACCAGAGTAACAAAATTTAGAGTCAAATGGACCATACAAAGAAAGTGTACGCAGAAAACATTAGAAAAGAAAAATGTTGAGAACTTATTATATAAAGGTTTTCATCAATTAAGAAAAAATATGCTGTCCCATAAGATTTAAATCTCCTTGAGAATAAGGGCTATACTCTCATTTATGTGAATGATGAAATCTTTATTAAGCTCCAGGTAGCACTGTGATGTACATGCTGAGGCTTCAAGGAAGTTAGAGAAATAGATTAAGATTAAGTGTGGTAGGATCTTTGTCCACAAATAAGAGCCAGTCATAGAACAATTCATTTCACGAAATATGATAGAGGCCATTGCAGACAAAGACCACAGAAGAAATAGAGCAGCCCCTTCTGTATGGAGAGTAAAGGAAGACTGTCTGGAGTAGATAATATTTAACTTGTGACTTACAAGTTGCAATAGAAGGTTTTTGTGGATATCTGGTAGGAGACTGAGGATTCTTTGGCTAAACTAGAGCATTTCTTTATCAAGATATTCTGAATAGAAGAAGATATTGGTACGAAATTTTGGTGGCAGATTGTAAAAGATCTTTCATAATATGTAGGCAATCTAAATTGCTCTAGACAACATGAAACCCCTAAATGTCTTTAAACAAGAAAGTGACAAGATTAATTGTGCTTGAAGGATATCCTTGCCTTTACTATAGAAGAAATACAACATTTATCTTTAAAGTTTTTGGATAGAGAATATTTTGAATTTATATGTTTGTCTTTTATTTTATAAACTCTGAATTACAGAAGTAAAGCAAATATCATTTTATTTGATCTGGAAATACCCTAAATTTTTTAGAATGAAATTCCATTTCCTCTATATTTTTAAGTACTTCAGTTGAATAGCCTAATAAAATTATCATAGGTATCAAATTTTATCATAAAGTTAAAAACTGAATAAACTTAATGTTTCCCTCAGCCTAACCAAACTTTAGACAGATTTCTCCAGTCCTTTGGGCTCTAGATCTTCCATTGTTTTGGAGCTCTTACATTAGAAATCTTGTAATTACATTTTTTCTCTGTTCCTTAGAGATAGAAATCTTTTAAAAAGCCTCTGTCCAGTTCCATTAACAACCCAAGATTGTCTTTCTCATGGACCTGGAAGCCCTTCTTGGAGTGCAACCATCAAGGAAGGTGGCTTATCTATCTTCACTCCTTGTGGGAGCATAGAAGCCTAACTTTGTTGGGTGATTTTATTCTAGTTTTAAAACTACCTCCTCCCATGAAGATCACAGTTTACTTTTTGGCTATGTCCAAACACAGATAAACTCCAGTCCCTGATACCAACATATGGGATCTTAAAATCTCTCCAACTCATAGTTTCAACTGAATTGAACTCAAACTTAGTTATGGACTATCTTACTGAGATATCCTTAAATGAAGTCTTCATTTGTTTAACTTTCTTTGGTATGGTTTTGCTTTGAAGGTACTTCATATGTAAAATCCATAACTATAAACAGTCCGATACTTAAGACTTCAGATTCAGTGAATTTAACTTTGCTCAGTACTGAAGTGTGTGTGTGTGTGTGTGTGTGTGTGTGTGTGTGTGTGTGTTTAAATACAGTTAAATATGTTACCAGCATTTCTTATATGTGAAAAACATCAGATTATTATACATTGCTTCTTATTCATTAGCTCTTTTACAAATTCATGTTACATGGAAACAATATACTTAATCTGTCTTTCCATTAGCAAAATGAAAAGTAAAAGAAACATGATATTTTTATCACTCATTAAAAACATTTATTTTTCAGTGAATGTACAGAAGACAGTGAAACATACCCATGGCAGATTTCATAGCATCCAATATAAATCAAGAAAATAAGGTTATAATTGAGGAAGTTTTACATGTGAGCTCCACAAAACTTCTGCCAATTCAATGAGCTGGCTCCACTGAGAAAGATAAATTTAATATCATATGTTAAAACCCATGAACCAACAAATCTACTTTTAAACATTTAAGAGAGGCAAATTCCCCACATGTGCTTATAATTAGATGTGGATCAAAAGAGACACTGTCCTAGGTTGGCCAGAACAGGAATGCTGAAAATGTCCCTAAGTTTAGAGCTTATATGTAATGGTTACTTTTTTCATCTGATGACCTATTACATTTAGTTTCATTTCCAAAAATGTATTTACTAAATTATAATCACCACTTGAGGAGAAATTTGAAGTGCCACACAATTACTGAACTGTAATGATTCTTGATAGGTTATTTAACAAAAAAAATCTTAACTCTGGCAAAGACTGTCATGGCTAAACCAGCTCAGATCAATAAATGTTTATGCCATGACTAAATGACTAATAAAATGGCAGTAAGTGATCTGTATATTAATATTAAAACAAAATTTAAGTACCTTTCAAATTAAAATATTGAATTAATATTAAATTACATGAATACAGATAACTCCAATAGAGCAGGAGTCATTTTCCAGCCTCCTGTTTTATCCCAGGTACATTCTTCAGCTTGGTTCAGAATCTTTAGCCATCCCCCAAATAATAGCACTCACAATTTATTGACAGCATTTTCATATTGTGGCTCAAATTATCAACTTCCTATGTGTATTAGTCAGGGCTTATTAGAGTAACAGAATTACAAGCTATGAATATAGTCAAAGGGGATTTATCAAATTAACTTACAGTCCAAAGCAGTGTAGTCTGGAGTGGCTGCCTGCAAATGAAGAGCAGGAGGAACCAGCAGCTGGTTGAGCAGTCCAAGAGCTGGAGTCTCAGAATCAAAGCAACCATTAATTTAGCTGGAAAGGCCAAGAAACTCTCCAGAGAAACGATAGTGAAAGCACAGTTCAAAGAGTCGAAGGCCAAAATCCCCGGCAAGAGCAGACACACTTATCTTAGAAAGAACCACACATGATTCATACTGCTTTCTCCTAATCCAGGTCCTGCCCCTACAAGAACAGTGCTGCCTATATTCAGGACAGTACTTCCCCTTCAATCTCCCATTACGTAAGCCAGCCATCTCACTAACACACCCAAAGTCACATAATCCAGTCAAATTAACAATCCAGTTTAACCATCTCACTATTCAATATGCACCTGCACCCTTTCTTCCTAAACTTAAGAGAATACAGCTTGGATGGGACATATAATACCACATGCTCTTGGCACTTACCATTACCTATACTGGTAACTTATTACAATTACTGGAGACCATCTATTGGCTTTTTCCTATCTCTAAGAGGTGACGAGTTTCTACAATGCAAGGTAAGCTGGTATTTTTACAGAGAAAATCAGTTGGTTGTATTTCTTAATCAATGTTGAGTAAATATCCCAGTTTCTTTGTTCTTTTCTTTGGGTAACTTTGATATATGTTCTACATTGTTGCCAATAGATCCCTAGTAGGACTGAGCTTTAGTTACTCACAGTGATATCTTACTGCCTTTGCTTTCTGTATCTTTCTTGTTTTATCTCCTCAGTCCACTACCAAGAATCAGAAATAAAGCACTCAAATGTTTTTTTTCTGAGGATCCATTGCCTTGCCTCTTTGTAACCAAGAAATACTCAAATCAATAATTTTTTTTGTGTGTGAGAACAATAATATACCATACTTATTTAAAATTAAATATAGCAATCGCTTTTACTACTTCAGGCCCTAAGATTTCCATATACATATGCAATAGTGTGTGGCAAAAGGAAGAAGGTTCTAATTGTATAATGTACAGAAAAACTTCATAGATATTTTCATTTAGTCATTTTCTTAACTTCTAGAATTAGTTTTCATATGTTTTCACAATCTTTTCTTATTCCATGTACTATTTAAAATATTTTCTAGTGTGGTGAATAATTCAGTTTCTGTGCCCAGCTTGTATAGCTGACACATAAACAAGACACTGGTAGTTAGTTCCAAACAAATCTTCAATTTTTTAAAGCATACTCATAATGAGGCCTCTTGATTCATTTTCTATGTAAGCACACATTTCTAAAAAAATAAACCTAAAGACTCTGCTAGTATAATTCCCAAACTCAAAATAAAATAGTCATAGGTAAATTGTTTTCCAAAATTTAGAGTTAAAATCCTCACTTGACACATTTAATACTATTTACATAAGTTATCAAAAGAATATCTTAACAAAGGAGGGATTCTGTATTTGAAAGCGTAGAAAAAAAATGGTGTGAGTTTTTCTAGCAACATCTTAGATGTGAGAGACACAGAAAGCCAGTCCAAATAGTGATGTATGTGGATGCATTGTGTACATTATTAATTTTGGTCTCCATTATAATACTGTGTATAAGATACATCTAAGATATCATTTTTTACATATGAGGCAAAGGCAAAGTGAGAAAGAAAACTTAGTAGCTAGTTAATAGTAGACAGTCTCAATTTTCAACTAGCATTGTATGATTCTAGAGCCAGAGTGCTTGACCACCAAGGGATACTACCTGATAACTCCCTTTTACTAAGAAAGGTGATCACTATTGAGACTAGGAAATTGTTAACTATCTTCCTCAGGGAATAAGTATCTCTTCAGAGTCATCCCATCAGCTTTGTTGTTAATCTAAACTTAAGCATACCATGGATATTTAATTTCCCAGGTATTTTGTCACAGAAATGATATTGACATAAAAAAGCAAAAATTGACAACCTCCATTACAAAATACATAAGGTCTTTGGCTTCTAACATTAACCTATGTATTCATCCAATGTATCGATGTCCAATAGAATAATCACCTCCAGGATACTGAGAAAAGTGAGTTTTAAATATGTAAATCTGAAGGCTGGAGACCCTTAGGACATTTTAACTCTAAAGATCATACTGAAACAGAAAGCTGACATGCTCTAATGACCACATCTACCTTAAGCTTTCCATGGTACCATGTACAAATATTATTTTCTTAGTGAAACTAGTAAAATTATTAACATTTGAGCAAGATGAGTATATATTTTATACTCTACATAATCCAGCCCTATAATTCATCACATATCTGAAAAATGACTTAACTAATTTTAGATGTTTGCATCTATAAAATAAACATAATTTATTATAAATAGTGGTGGTGTTTTGAGGAATTGAGGTAGTTCATGCTTTCTATTAGAATGTATGTTGTTGAATCTAAGAGTCAATTTTACGACTTCAGTTTACTAACAGAATTGCAGCTAATGACTGTACTTTGGATTTACTTTCCTTTTAGGATTACAGAACCTTACATCTCTCTTTTTTAAAATTTTACATAACTGGTGACTACTTCTGTTTCCTTTACTACTTTCTTATTTCTCCCACATCTCTTAAGTTTAGACTCCTCTAGACTTAAATTTTCTGGTCCTCTTCTAAATTTACATTCATCCTCTTTGTGATTTTATTCAGGATGCTGGCATGAAATAGTATTTTAAAATATTAATGATTAGTAGATTCATACTGCCGTACAAACCACTGCCACAAACTATAGAATTCTACCACATTGTTTTCTTGATATCTTGACTTGGTTGTTTATTAGAAATCTCAAAACTAATATATTTAATAAATCATTTGTGATCTTCTTCCCAAATCCTCCTCCAAATGCAAGTAGTATTATTCAGCTTAATTGATGGAAACTTCATATATCCAGTCACTGAGATTTCAATTGTGCCCATTCTCTCACGTCACATAGCCAATAATCCAGAAATATGGTGGCTCCAGAATCTGAACACATTTGCTATCTCTCTGGTCTTAGCTAGCATCTGCTTAAGTAGCTGTCCAATTTGGTTTCTTAGTAAGTCTCACTCTACATTGTTGGTCATCTTTGGGGTATTATTTTCACAAAAAGAAGAGCCCTTATCTTTTAGTATATCTTATCACATTATCATCTACCAAAACTACTTCTTCAATAGCATCCACTTTCAAAATTATAGACAAGACTTCACAATGGCTTACAAAGCCTAACTTGATATGGTTCTCATTACTCTTTTATCTCATCACTTTCTATCCTTAATTTTTTCATTCCATTTAACCACCCCTACCTTCTTGCTCTATCTTTAACCTAATAGGCATATTTCTGTCATAGAGCCTTTATGTAACCTGTTTCTCTGCCTGAAATTCTATTCCCCAAGATATAATCATATTTAATTTCAATAGTGTTTTCAAATCTTGCTTACATACTACTTTCTCATTGACTTTTATCATTGTCACTCATTTAAAAATTGTGTCTGATAGTTAGAATTGAGTCACCATGACAAAAATAAGTAACAACTAAGAAGAGGAAAGATTTATTTCAGCTCATAGTTTCAGAGGTTCATTCCTTGATTGGCCAGTTCCAAGGCAAAACATCATGGTGACAGGGCATGGTGAAGGAAGGATCCTCAGCTCATGACAAGTGAGAGAGAGGGGGGAGGAAAGAGGAGACCCCAACGCCATGTCCCCAGTGATCTGTTTCTCAACTTGGAAAGCTGAGATAGGAGGGTCTCAGATTTGAAGACATCTTCATCAAATTAGCAAGTCCCTCAGCAACTTTGAGAGACTCTGTTTCAAAACAAAGAATAAAAGGGTTGGGTGTGTTGCTCAGAGGTAAAATGCCTCTGGGTTCAATCCCCAGTAACACACACACACACACACACACACACACACACACACACACACACACACAAACATAGGGCATCCTAGTTCCAGAGGTTCTGTAGAACTGAGAGTAGATTCTTTTGTAACAGTACTAACATTAAGCTCCCTCTAGCTAATATTGTTGCCCTCACTCCATCTGAGTAGTGCTCACAAGATTGTGCCCTAGTAAATATCCTGCATATAAATCTCTATCTCAGAGATTGCTTCATTGGAGGATGATAGGCAGGTTGTATCAGAAATTATCCCAGAAAGCTCATGGTAGAGTATCATTTGGAATTGCATTTGCCTTCTTCCTGGATGACAATGAGAATCTTATCACTGGAAGCAGAATACTGGTAAGCCCTGGTATACTGTGCCAGTGAAATTGTACAACCTTCATTAATTTAAACCTGGGGTGAAATAATGGTCAGAGCTATTCACTGGCTGATGAAATATTTTGGGCATTGAATAGTTAAGTGAAAGTATCTTTGTAAGGATCCTAGAACTAGCTAGCATTTGTTATACACCACTGATGTATAGAGGAAAAATAATAAGGGCTGGTGATTATTAATCTCCAATTTAGGCAAAGTGTGAAAGCCAGGTGAGCTCCCAAGTAGGTTGAAGTTATTTTTATCTTTGAAGGGCAAAACCAACTATACATGAGGTCCATAATTTAATTGTAGGAATAGAGTTTCAGGAAACTTTGAGTTCTCAACTTTGTAAGAATGCTTCTACTGAGGTTAAGTCTCTAATTGGGGTTATCTGTGAAGATAACTACTGGATTGATGCATCAGAATATCTTGAATTTCCAGACTCTTTAAATAGAATGGGCTTTCAGCATGGTTCACTACTTCCTGAAAAGTGCTCAGTCCTCCATGAAGATGATGCAGACACTCTTTGGGTTGATTCTTACTTTCTAGGTCATCATATCAATAACTTGAGTCAAGTCATATCACAACCCAACAGGGGGCCTACATATGGGAAAAAAGGAAAATATTTTTTAAAAAGAAGTAGGAGTTAGCCAAATGTTACTGGTAGGCATGAGGAGGACTGATATATACTCTGAGGGGACTGGATTAAAGTGGGACAAAGAGAGAGGTTTACTACATTTATTTTTATTTTATGATTATTTTGAAGTATATGTGAGCAGTGGTAGTAGGCATCATAATAATCTCCTAACCTCTCCACAACACAGCCTTCTGAACATTCACTTTCTACTCTCTGTAACCAGTGCATATTTTGCCATATATGGCAAAAGAAAAGACAGTTGAAAATAGAATTAAGGTTGCTAATAACCAAACCTCAATATAGGAAAGTTATCCAGGATTATTTGTGCATTATTGTATAATTCTAAGAGTTCTTAATATTAGAAGAGGGGTGGGTAGAAAAGGGTATTATTTAAAAAGGAGATATGACTATAGAGTCAGAGTAATGCCAAGTGAGAAATACACAGCTTACCATCACTTACTCTGGAGATGAAAGTAGATATCAGAAGCCAAGATACAGGCAACTTCTAGAAGCTGAAAAAAGCAAAATAAATAGGTCGTACTCCAGAACCACCATAAGTAACTCTGATGACACCTTGATTTCAGTCCATTGAGACCCTTTTCATACATCTGTCCTCTGTAGGTTCACTTAAACTCTCTTAGTCTGGAGCAATTTGTTATAGGAGTAATAGAATAATAATACAGCCCTTCTCCAAGACATAGTATTCAATGTCTTATCAAGGAACCTATGACATAGGTGCTAATATGCTGCTAGAGGCATGAATGAAACAACACCCCATATTAAGTCAAATATTTAAGCCAGATTTGCTGTTGCTCACAGCACCTGGAAAAGTGAGTGCTTCATTCAGTCTTAAAGGAGGAAAATGGGCAGCACATGTCAGCATCTATTTCAGTTCACCCCATGTATGTATGCTTCCTCTGGATAAATCTCCAGGATCATGTTTGCAAGTGTTACTTGATCCTGGCTAGGTATCAATGTCTGTCCCAGTCTTTGCCCTTAGCACACTAGTGCTGCCTCTCCCAACTTACTACCCTACTCAGAGGCAATCTACAAGCTTGGTTGGTTGATAAGAGGGTAACCACCTAGAACCTAAACTTAGTAGCACTATGTAAATCACCCAAGCTTCAGCGCTGACTGTGGACATCAGCTGAGATGTCTTTATCACATATAAACCTTTCTTTTGTTTATTATTGGTGCATTGTAATCATACATCTTTGTTAGGTACAAACTGGTAAGGCATACATGCACACATCTCTCATTTAGCCCTTCTCCAAATCCCACCCCATTCCCTCTCCTCTCCCTTCTTCTCAAATTCAGTTTAGTGATTGATATGTTTGTGAATGTGTATCATGTGCATTAGGGTGTTTCCTTCCCCCCATCACCTTCAGTTAAGTCACCTTCTTTGCTCATCTAAGGTTTCTCCTTCTTTTAGAGTCCTTCTTATTACCCACTTTCTCTCTACCTTCCACTTATTAGGGAGAGCATCTGATTTTTTACTTTCTGTGACTGACTAATCTCAATTAACATAATGTTTTCCAGTTCCATCCATTTCCCTGCAAAAGACATGATTTTGTTCTTCTTTATGGCTGAGTAAAATTCCATTGTGTATATATCCCATAATCTTGTAACTACTGATGGACATCTTAGCTGGTTCCACAGCCTGACAATTGTGAATTGTGAGGCTATAAACATAGATATACATGTATTGGTCTGATAATTTGGTTTCATTCTTTTGGGTAGATACCCAGAACTGGTATTGCTGGATCATATGGTACGTTCATTCCCATTAGTCTGAGGATTCTCCATACTGTTTTCCAAAGTGGTTGCACTAATCTGCAATCCCATCAACAATGTACTAGGGTTCCCACTTCTTGACACTCTCACTAGCATTTGTTGTTGTTTGTATTTTTGACGATTGTCATTCTAATTGGGGTTAGGTGAAATCTCAGGGTAGTTTTGATTTGCATCTCTCTGATTGCTAATGATGTTGAACATTTCCTCATACATTTATTGGCCACTTTTATTTCATGTTTTGTGAAGTGTCTATTTAGATCCTTTGCCCATTTTTTTAAATTGGGTTATTTGTTTTCTTAACTGTGAGTGTCTTGAGTTCTCACTGCAATACCCATTAAATTACCAAGACATAGAAAAATCAGTCCTTAAATTCATTTGGAACAACAAAAAGCCCAGAATAGCCAAAGCAGTTCTTAGCAACAAGAACCATGCAGGAGGCATCACAATACCTGACTTCAAACTATACTACAAAGATACAGTAATAAAAACAGCATGGTATTGGCACAAAAACAGACACATAGACCAATGGAACTAAATAGAATATTAAGAAACAAACCACACACTTATAGTAAATTGATTTTTGACAAGGAAGTAAAAAACATATACCGAAAAAAGATAGCCTCTTCAACAAATGGTGTTGGCAAATCTGGGTAACCATATGCAGAAAAATGGAAATAAAACCCACTTTCTCACCCTGCACAAGAGTAAATTCAAGATGGATCAAAAACCTGGAAGTCAGGCCACAGACCTTGCAGCTACCTGAAGAGAGCATAGGACCAACTTCAACACATAGACATAGGTAAAAAATTTCTCAACAGGACCCTAAAGACAAAAGAAATTAAAAGTTCACTTAATATATGGGATTGCATTAAACTGAAGAGCTTCTGTGCAGCAAAGGAATCTATCAAGAACTTCAACAGAGAGCCCATGGAATGGGAGAAAATTTTTGCCAGCCCCTCCTCTGATAGAGGGCTAATATCTAGAACATTTAAATCTTTCTAACAGCACTGTTACTTTTGCTTCCTCCTGAGTGTTATTCATTTAGAGCACTCCCTAGTGAACTTTTTTGCCTATACCTCCCCAGGTTAGAGTTTGTTTTGCAGAAAGCTCATCTGAAACAGCAACTTCCTAAGGAAGAAAAATACCTTTTTTCCTCCTGTTGAAATAAGCAGCAACCTGAATGAATAATATAAACATAGTATGTACTCTAATATGACCTCAAATTTTCAAAGAGTCAAAAGTGGAGCTGATCTTATTATTAGTTATGAAGGTATGGAGTTTGTTTGTTTTATTTTTATAGTGATATAGAAATCTGTTTTGCTGTGATGATTCAGGGAAGTGTTTTTGGTCCACCTTTACTGTGTGATGCAAGCCATGTGTGATGACTTATCCTAGGAGTGGGATAAATGACGGACCTGGTGTAAAATGCAACAGGGGTGAGTTTGGGGTTTGGCAGATAATACTGTAGTCAATGCAATTTTTGGTGGGCAAATGCAGAAGAGGGAGTCACTTCATTAATTCATTAATGTATCAATTCATTAATTAACAAGTATTTGTTGAACTTTCTAAATGTTTGGCTGTTGTGTTTGACACACTGCCAGCACAACTATGAATCAAAAATACTATATCTTCTGAGATAAAGTATAGACTTATAAACATGGACTTTTAATGTTAGGTGACGAGTTCTGTAATACAGAACTAGAATATTCCTAAGTATCCATAAAGGTGGAATAGCACCAGCAAAGCAAACAGCAAATGAAAAGACTCAAACCTCAAAAAGAGGATAACATGGTATGCTCAGTGACCTCAAAGTATTTAAGCATGTCTGAAGGATAGGAATGGAGAAGGAGCAAGATGAGAGAAGGGTAAGCAGGAGTCAAATTGTGAAATATCTTGTATGTTGGTGATGCTAAACATTTGGACTTTATTCTGGAGGCTATAGAGAGAATTAGATGATTTTTAAACAGGGAGTGATATGATCAGATTTGCCTTTCAGAAATATCAGTGTGAAACTCTTACAGAGCTTGGCTCACAGGGTACAATCTGGGGTATCTTTTGCTGCTGGAAAACATGATAACATTGGGGCTGCCTACACCTTGATCTCTCAGCACTAGGAAGATTTAATGATACTACTTGATCTGACACTTCTTATTTATAGGATGCAAATAATGAACATCAAGAAACTCCACTACAACACAAATAAGAACAATGAAAATTTTAAAAACATACTGATAATATAATTTGTGGGATAATTAAATTGGACCCCTTAGATGACAGAACAGTTTTTTGAGTAGGTTGTCAGAATTCTTCTTAGGACATGGGCTATAAATTAGTGAGCAATTATTCTAATTCTTATATCTAACAGTATTTTCAAATAATGTTGTTTAAAGACTTCAAAGATGGATGAGTCTGAATAGCATTGTTAACACAATATATAGTAAGGTTTAAAAATACTCTAGATAATTCCATTTCCAGAATAATGTTCTAGACAATTCAATTACTAGAGGGAAGTGCTACATACTTGTCTAGAGTTTTCTTTCTATAATCGTCATCTTGGAGCCATGCACATATATAGTGGAGAAAAGTTTTATTAACCCTGAAGAGGTGTTCATTTAACCATAGGCAGGGGATGTTGAAGGATTCTACTCAGAATTGTCATTTTAAAATCAGTAATAATTTTAACTTTTATTTTTTTATTTTTGTTTTTGTTCTCCTTGATTCTTACCCTTCTGATTTTTTTTTTTTTTTTGAGGTACTTAGTGTGGAACACAGGGTTTTTTGTTTGTTTGTTTGTTTTGTTTTGTTTTCTCCCTGAACTATACCCCTAGCCTCATCTTATTTTTTATTTAGAAAAAGGGCTTGCTAAGTTACTAAGGACCTTTCTAAGTTGTAGAGGCTGGTCTCAAACCTGCAACCTTCTGTGTCGGCCTCCCAAGTACTTGGATTACAGGCTTCAGCCACCATGCTCGGCTTCATTGTTGGCTTTTAATAAATAAGAAGCATTTTGAATCCAGTAATGTCAAGAGGGCAGTAAATGCTGATTAAGCAAAATACATGAAGAAATATTTGCTCAATGAATCTAAAATGTCAGATGATATAGGATTCTCAAGTCTAGAAACCCATCAAATAACATTTGATCTTAAAATTACTATTCACCTAGAGAAACTAAACTTCATTGAACCATGGAAAAAAGACATTTATTGATGTGGGTAAAACAAGGTCTATACATGATGGCCTCTTAAAAAATAAGGTCTATATATCTACTTATTAATACATATGATAATTACATATCCATTATCAGACACTCATGGAAGATGAAAAGTGTGTTGGTAAAATCAGTAATGCAAAATAGTATAAAATAGTCTATATTGGAAAAATGTAGGTATTTCCTTGCTTGGTTTGATTCTGAACCATTTGATTTAAATTAACATTGAATGACCACATAAGTTTTGTTGCCCCTACAATTTTTACAAGAGACTGTCAGCATGTGGTATAAGTTACCACTGTATTAGTTGAGCTTATTATTATTTATTATTTACTAAAAAATTGAAATTTACTAAAAATAAAATCTCCTTATATCCCACCTTGATACAGGTTCTATAAATTGTTATTTCTACATTCAATTATCAGATTTTATTTAGGTTTTCAGTATAAACTTACTTCTCTATTAATTGTAAATACCTTCTCTAAGGTAATTACATTCACTTTGGGTAATCTTTCTATTCTGTATTATCTATGGTGTCCCCCCCATATATCATGTATTCTAAATCTATAACACTGGCCTAACTTATCACTTTAGACTCCCATTAAAATGGTTCCTAAATATTTACAGTTTGATATTATCCAGGCATTTCAAATTAATATTCAAAAGTTAGATAATTTTGTCCTAATCTACATCTCTTTCTGTAACCCTCTGCATTAGTGAGCTGTGTATCAGTACAATAAAATACTCATAGTAGATAATTTGTGAAAAGATCTATTTAGCTAACATTTTAGGAGGTTCACAGTTCAAAACTGGACAAAGCCCCATTGCTTTGCACTCTAAGGAAGATGCTGGACTCAAGATATCCCAGTGGGAACATGTATGGGAACAAAAGGATCATATCACAAACCAAAGCCAAGGGAAAGGGTGGGCAGAACCTAGGCTTTCTCCTGTTATAAAAATATTCTCACAAGAATTCAAGGGGTCACTCGAGAATACCAAGAGGTCAAAGGTACTACCTCCAATAATACTCTCACTAGGTCCCACCAACCAAAGGTGCCACCCCTGTCAAGCGTGCCACTCTGGGAACCAAGTTTTATCACAGCAATATTTGGAGAACACTCAACATGCAAACCATATACTCTCTTTTACTCAGTGAAACATATCTTTTGATGTATATATATATATATATATATATATGATATATATATATGATATATATTGATATAAGGAGTATTTTAACAAAAAATCTATATTTTTATTGCTAACTAATGTGTGTAAGAAGTATTATTATGCTTCATTCAATCTTAGAACCAATCCTGGATTTTAGAGACTTATCTTTTTTATTTTGTACATTGTTTTACTTTTTAGTAGGCTATGAAGCCTGTTAGAAAAAAATTGCAATGCATAGTACTGATATAAAAAAATTAAATTTTCCACATAGACAATTCTGTCATCTGCACATAGGCACAGTTTTATTTCTTTCTTTCTAATCTATAAATAATTGATTTCACTTCTTTGCCTTATACTAAGATTTCAGGTACAAGGTTGACTAGGAATTTTGAGATTATATTTGTTCTCAATTAAGGGAAAATCTTTAAGCATTACTCAGGTTTATTAAAAACTGTTGGTTTGGAGGTTAAACTTGTTAATTTATTATAAATGACTCTTATAAGGTTAAGAATGTTCCTTTCTAGCCACACTTTGTTGAGCTTTGTTCATAAATGGATGTTGAATGTGGTTAAATTCCTTTTCTTAATTTGTTTAGGTGATCATGTGTTTTGTTAAAATTTCCCTTATATGATAAATAAACACACTGGGAAAGAGTTGTTTTGTAATGTAAGCCTCAGACATTGACAGACACAACATGCCCCTCCATGGGGCTTATGACCTTCACATTGCTCCTGACTACTGATTATCCCTCAGTTCTATTTTTCATTCCAGCATGCATTGTTTCTCCTTCAGACAAAGAGATTTGGAACATATTCCTCTTTCTTATCTACATTCCCTCACATGTTCAATATTTACTCCACCATCAATTTCTGCTTAGCTTTTTAAAAATGTATAACCTCTCCTATTCTTTTCATTAAGCATTTCTTATTTTTCAGGTAATTTCTTACAAAATATTGCTTTTTACTTCAAAGATGGAGAATGGACCCCTCTTGTGTGATGTCTTATGCTCTTTTCTCATTATTATACTTATTTCATCCCACTATAATTTCCAGTTTTGGGGGGCCACAGCAGCACCATCTTGCTTAACTATGCCAGGATTGTCAGCACTGTGGCTTCCAGAGATCCCTCCAGCAAAGAAGCCAAAGACTTCAGCAGAAAAGTAGTGAAAACTCAACAACAACAAAGTTGAAAAGTGACAGAATCCAAACAAAAAAAAAAAAAAGAAAAAAAAAACAAACAAACAAGAACAGAGGATTGTATTAGTTCTCCAGGCCCCCCACCTGGGGGACAGAGCTTAGCCAGCAGTGCTGATGCCACCTTAGCCAGGCAACTCCAGAGCTGGCAGCTGCTGACACCATGGTTTCCAGGAACCTCCAGGAAGAAACTGACTACAGACCATCAATGAAAGCGGTCAGAATTTCGCGCCAGCCTCCACAGGGACCCGACTGGATCCAGACACCACAGCTGCGCTGAACCCATCACTTCCAGCAGTGATCCTGAAGAGTGAACAGCACTCATCAAGACTGAATCAGTTCGAGATGGATCAGAACTGGAAGTTAGACCAGAGACGGTGAAGCTACTAGAGGAGGGCATAGGTTCAACACTCCAACAAATAGGCACAGGTAGAAACTTCCTCAGCAAGACCCCCAAAGCTCAGGAAATTAAAACAAGAATTAATAAGTGAGATGCTATTAAGAAGTTTCTGCACATCAAAGGAAACCATCAAGGGTCTAAAGAGAAAGTCCATGGAATGGGAGAAAATCTTTACCAGCTATCCCTATGACAGAGGACTAATATCTAGAATATACAAAGAACTCAAAAGACTTTACACTAAGAAAACAACTCAATCAAGAAATGGGCAACTGAATTGAATAGAAACTTCATAAAAGAAGAGATACAAATGGCAATAGATACATGAAAAAATGTTCATCATCATTAGCAATTAGAGAAATGCAAATAAAAACTACATTGAGATTCCATCTAACCCCAATCAGAATGGCAATCATCAAGAAGTCAAATAACAATAAATGTTGGCAAGGATGTGGGGAAATAGGAACTCTTCTACACTGTTGGTGGGATTGCAAACTAGTTCAGCTACTATGGAAATCAGTGTGGAGATTCCTTAGAAACCTGGGAATGGATCCAACATATAATCCAGCTCTACCACTCCTGGGCATCTTTCCAAAGAGGTTGAAAACAGAGAACTATAGTAATATATGCATACCCATGTTCATAGCAGCACAATTCACAATAGCCAAATTATAGAATCAACCCAGGTGTCCATCAACAGAAGAATGAATAACAAAACTATGGGAAATACACACAATGGAATTCTACTCAGCAATAAAGAATAAAATAATGTCATTCACAAAAAATGGAAGGACCTGGAGAACATTATGTTAAGTAAGATTAGCCAGTCACAGAAGGTGAAGGGATATATGTTTTCTTTAATATGTGCAAACTAGGCAGTAACTGGTATACCAGAGGGAATCCAGATAATGGAGGAGCCAAGGAAGTGTTATAAAGGAAAAGGAGGGGGAAGACAGAGGTTCATTATTGGAAATACTAACATCGACTGTGTGTACGTATGTGAAAATCTCAATATCAGTCTCAGTCCTCTATATGGGAAGGGGGAGATGGGACACAGGTGGGCACCAAGTGCTGTGTGCATGTATGTCAATGACAACATGATTTACATTATGATATGAGATGAGAATGTATAAATAAAAGCACATTAAAAATAATTTCCAATTTTCCATTCCAAATCTCTCTATACCTATTGGATTGCCAGTGCCTGTCATTTATGGCAGACATTCAGTAAACAGAATTCACTTCCAGGGGTGACCTCTAGACACCTTTCCAAACCTTGGTCTATCAGGGGAGAACTCTGACAACTTCTGCTTAGGTTCCTAGATCTGCAGAAGTTATGCACAAAACTGATTACCAGGCCATGAGTGGAGTGAGAGAGAACACTTGCACAATATGTCAGGCCTGGATCGTGGTTCAACAGATAGAACTAACAGAAGCCTAAGATTCTTCAATATCTAGTCCTCCAAGGCTTAGGAAAGCTGCATAGGGCAGATGGAGTCTTGGTTTTGTGTGCATCCCTTTATACTGCAGTGGAGTAACTCCTATATCAGTCCACTCTAGACTTTTAAAGTCCCATTGCTGAGCTGAAGTATCGAAGGACATCTGGTTCTAGGAGGGACAAGCACAAAACCTAGACTGTCCATACAGCTCCTCTCTATCTCAGGCTGCTACTCCCTCAGCACATTCTGCAGTTATCCTGAGAACTGCAAATGGAAGGAAGGCAGAGCTGGGTTGGCCAAGGTGGTGTAGAGGACCAATCCTGCTGAGGATTCCATAGTCATTTCTGTTTCTTTCTATTGTGAATACCATGCACAATTTAAACAAGAAGTATGGTATTATATAAAAGTCATGATTTCAACCAAGGACCCAAGAAATCAGAAATGTAAAATTAAATATAGCTTGCCAAACAGGAGGTCAATACTCCAGAAATATGGAAAATTTCATAGATGTAGGACAACAGATTATTAAGGAAATCAGGAAAGAATCATGCCACCGTATGTTACCCACTTCACATGGGAACTGAAGCTCCCAGCAAATGTCCACTCCTGACTTTTCCTTCTGAGAGCCACAGATACCCTGTGACAGCAGCATTCTTAGCAGTATTTATTACATACTTAATTGAAAATTTGTTAAAGATAAGGAGCAAAAGAGGAAAGAAAGTAATAACCCAGGCATACACTGTTGTTTTGGAGCAGTAATTAACACCAGTAGAAACTTTTAAGTGATTTTTAAAAAATTATTACCATTAGTATCTGTAGGGGGGGTCAGGCACAGGGGCTCATACTTGTAATCCCAGCACTTAGGAAACTGAGACAGGAGAATCCCAGGTTCAAAGACAGTGTGTGGTAACATAGGGGGACCTTGTTTCACATTTTAAATAAAAAATTAATTAAAATAGTTAGGAATGCAGCCCAGTGGCAGAACCCCCATGGGTTCTCTAGTAAATCTCTCTCTCTCTCTCTCTCTCTCTCTCTCTCTCTCTCTCTCTCTCTCTCTCTCTCTGAAACTCTTTACTAAATCTTAATATAAATCCTAATGAAACTTTACATTTTGTATTTCCTCTGAATTTTTCTAAAGATCATAAAATATTTAACAAGCAGAAAAAATATGCATGAAATTCAAAATAAGAGAAGGCACATTTCCTCATCTTTAGGTAATAATCCTAGGGACAGTCATCTATCCCAGGGCTAACAATCAGGAAACAGCTTACCTGGACCAAGATGCCTAGACAATGGGCAACTTCCCAACACACTAAAGCATATTTCCTGAGGGAATATATTTAATTACTGTACCAGTAAAATCAATGGATATTCAAGTTATTTCTCCAGAGAATTCAACATTTATTCAACATTTACACAAGAAGAACTGAGAAATCCTTCACTGCCTTATGCTCTGAGCCACAGTTAATTGGAGTTGAACCTTCTTAATTTTTTTAATATATATTTTTAATTATAGTCAGGAAAGTACACCTAAACATTTTAACATATCAATGGTAAACACATAAAGCTGCAGTCTCTTTCTGGCAATTAATTTTAGCTAAATTCTCATTTTACTACACATAGGGATTTCAACAAATCTACAAATATCTCATAAAAGCAAACTTTAAAACTTAACTCCTTCCTCTTTTTATGAAAAGTTACCGATGTGATTGAGCCTATATAATAAGGAAGAAAAAGAAAAGAAGAAAGAAAGAAGGGAAAAGAGAAAGAAGGAGTATTGGTAGTCTATATTTAAGAACTTGGCATTTGCCAATAGCATACACATATCTAAAATTACTTTCACAAAATACATTTATTATCATTGGTTACATGACAAACTAAAACTCTCTTTAGAAAAGCATAGTTGACAAAGAGTATAGAATTTAACACTGTATAATGGCCCTTAACTGGATTGGTAAATGCAAACAGCTTGAATAGTTACTGCTCTCATCTCCATCTTTCTCTTTATGCAGTGATTATCTTTGCACCTGTATACACAGCAGCTAGGTGGGAGGCATTGCATCATAGTCATTCAGAGCCAGGGATTTAGATCTGAAGGCCTGTAGTTAGGTGTGCAGCTGTACTTAATAGATTTGTGGCTCTGCATACTTTACAGTATGACTTGAAGGCTTAGTTTGTGTATTTACAGAAAGTAATCCTAACATGTACCATAAGCAATTGTCTTCCAGATTAGATGACATAATTCATGTAAAGCAATAGATATGATGGTGATACGTAGTAAACACTAAATAAACATAAGCTATAATAATGATGATCACATATTTGATTAAAAGTCAGAATAGTTCTATTCAATAATTCTCAATAAGCAGGAAAAAAAGTCATCACTTCCTGTATATTTCTAGAATTTGCATCAGGATATGAAGATACCTTAATCCAAATACAGATTTTACTTAGTGTCTGTTTATCGTTATTTCTCCTCACCCCCAAAATGTCCATACTTATTTTATCATAGGCAAGATCAATTGTCCCCACTGCCCAATGGTGACTTACAGAAAAAAGTTTACAATTATTTATTTCTTGGTTTTAATGGAATTCTACCACCAGCAAGAGACTTAGATTATGAGGGAAGAATAAAAGCTTTGAAAACTGGCAGACTTTTATTTGAACATTAGATCTGCCATTTATTACCTGTATAAATTGGGAAAAATTAATCATTCTCTGTGTAAGTGTTTTTCTTTATAAATCTAAGTTAATAACATCTAGCTCAAAGGGTTATTGAAAGGATAAATGATTAATAAGAATTGGGTCTGGTTCATAGTAGGACCTTAATAAATTGTAACTATTATCATTTTCATTCTGCTTTATTTAGAAATAAATATGAACCCAGAAAAAGCAGCAAGGATTAAAATTTTCTATCTTAATATATCTATAATGTACATTGTTCTCATTCTAAAAAAGAGCATTGAGAATTTTCTTATAAAATTATTTGTGGAAGTTCCAAAAAAATATAGCTAGGGAGGTTCTTTAATTTCTTAATGTGGTTTATTAAGGGAGAAAGAAAAGTAAGATTTTTCAGCCTCTCTCAGTCACAACTGTTGAAGCTGCTTCTGTTTAGTCCATTTTAATAGCCTCAATTTCAGCCACAAAATAGTTTTCTATTTCATGCACTCTGGGGTCAATTTAAAATGATTTTTTAATTATTATATATTTCAGGCATGCAGTATAAGACTTGATGATCAAATGAATGCCTTTTTACCAAACAAACCAATAAAATCTTACATATTCAATTGAACCCCCTGGAGGTGTCATTTTCTTTTCTATTCTCCTCCCCATCTCAAACACATATCCTCACAGCCATCTTGAACTTGAGGTAGCATTCTCAGAGGTTAATCCAAAACCACAATGACTTTAGTGGCTCATAAGAAATGCTTGTTTTTATTTTTCAATTAGGTTTCAGAACAAAGATATAATACTTATAACCTAAGAGAATTTTCCATGCTGCTTTCTAGGCTTTTAATTTTTCACTTTTAATGTAAATAATAGCATGAGTTCTTACCATTAGTACTGGCACAATGGCATCAGAAAGCATCAAGGTCAACTATGGATCATTAAGCTAAAGTAAGAAATCTATCTTTTCTTTTTTCTTAAAAAAGTGAAATGGCACTTTAAAAGTCTATTCAAATAAAAGTATTATCATATGCAAGGCACCATACTAAGACTACCCACACAAAAATAAGTCAGGCTTGATCTTTGTGTTGTATTTTGAGATAGATTGCAAAACAATTATTCCCATACTTTTGTTAAGCATTTTACATGAAAACCTTGGCTTATATTCATGTATAGCCAGTTTAAATGTTTGCTACTCTGAACAAATTAACAGTGACCTTGCATAGATCTGTGCCAACTCTTGAAAGCTTAATATCTTTTCTAACCTTCAAAGGATATTCTCAGGGTATTTAAAAAAATAATTGTTAAAATATGCTTTTTAAATGGAAAAGCTTTTAAACAGCCTCTAGGGGAGACAGTGTTAAAATAAACTTTCTTACTAAGTGCAGGTTTTTTTTTATTTACAAGGGAAATTATTCTATCATAACCAAACAAAAACAACTAATATATTTTAGCTTATGCATTTGTTTTAAAGTTTGTTTCATTCAGATGGCATCATGTTCAGAGAATGCAGGTCTAAAGAAAAAAGGCAAAATAAGTACACAGAAACACTGAATGTATTTGTTTGTCTTTGAGTGGTTTAGAAACTTCTGCCACCAAAACTAATATATTTTTAAAAGAACAAGAATATTGCTAAGAACAACAAATAAAACTGGTCAGCGCTGTTTAGAAATGGCTCATGAAGCCAGACAGACCATGCACTTACCTTGAGGCATCTGCCAAATTGGGTCAGGAAAGACAACAAACATAGGGAAGAAACAGTGAGGCAAAGAAGTCAACTAAGAAACCCACAGTGCAGACCAGAACATTTTACTCTGCATTTCACTGACAAATTGAAGAGCATTTTTCTTTAATATATTACCTCATAACATAATCCTTTGTGGCAACTCGTGCAGTATTATAACCCTCCATCCATTCAGTCTCATCACTTATCCAAAAACAAGTCTGTGATTCATTAAAACTCAATGATCATTTCAGAATCAAAGATTTTATGCCAGCATGTGCCTAAGAGACATGGGACATTTCACATGGGACAGCCAAAGTGCTCGAGATGAGAGGCAGAACTAGTTCGAGACCTACTTTATTTTACTTAGTTATAAATATGTTTGATGGATGAAGCTCAATCTTGAGTAAACATATTCATCAAAATCAACTGGAGAAGTTATTTATTTCTTTGAAATCTCAATTCTGGTACTAAATATTAGAGGTTCTGGTTTTATGTCTGTCGTAGAACATGAATACATGTATTCTGGTAAAGAACTATGCCTCGGTATAAATGATATGTTCATTTTCTAAGTTAAGTTATAACCCTAAATTCTCAAATACTCTTGAGCTTGTCTCTGTGGTCATGGATTATTATGGTGCACCTAAAAGGCTCAAGTAGAGTTTTCTCCCCAGGAAAGTAGTTTGGGGTAAATATGGAATTGAGAATGGTATGATCTATGATTTATGTGTGTTTCTTATGTGAACCAGAGAATTAGAGAATGCCAGTGTATAGAGATAAAAGTAAATGAAGTACATGATTTGAATCAAGGATGAAAGACAACGGCAGTTTTCAATGTTGTGCTTCCACTACTGTCTGAGCATTTCCTGACATTGACTTTCACATCTTGTTTCCATATTATAATAAGATATTCACCTTTTCTGCTAAATTATTCCAAGTTTTTGTTTTCTTTTCCAACCCCAAAGTCCTAGTTTAAATATTTCCATTGGCTTAATCTTTAGAATCATATTTATATGACAGGTGACGTGTGGTTAGGTGCTAGGGTCCAGCCCTGGAGGCAGTGGGGTTGGGGGTCCCCCAATAAGTGTGGATTGAGACGAGGTGGCGAGAATACACTCACACCCAATGCAATGAAGAAGCGCATCTGTTTTATTGTTTGTTCGTCACAGTTTTATACTATTTTTTTTACAATTAGTCATATAGAACAGGAATTTTTACAGACTTGTTTTTCCAAAGGATATCTTCAACCAGTTAAGGTTACAAGACGTATATAATTATAAATTACATACATATATAAGTATAAATTACAACACGTATTATTTTCCATTAGTTAAAATCTTAACAATTTTGTTCAGCCCCCTTCAGCAGTGTTCTATCTTATCTCAGAAAGTTAGAGGGTTCCAGGTGGGACCAGGTAGTAGCTATTTGGATAAACTAGCAATGCCTGTTTCTAGACTAATGTTTATAAAAGGTTAATGCATTGGGTTTTCTCTAGGCACTGCTTTTTTTCAGCTAAGAGATCAGTATCTGTCAGGCCACATGTTTCTAAGAAGTTTTCCTTTATAATTAATATAAAAGCAAAATCTAAAGCACCCCAAATTTCCAGAATATAATATTGCAAAGTGAGATATGCCACGCATTCCTTCTTTTGGAATTGACTGCCTTGCAAGATTCCAGCGGACCAAGCCTTGCTCAAGATCCAGCTATTAAGGAGCTGTGGCAGTCAGGATTATTTAGTTTAAGATAGAAGATTACCATTCTTTGCAGCATCTAATAGGGACACTTGCTCACTCCTTCTCATTCTATCTCTAAGCTAGAAATATGTTTTAAGACCTGGATAAGAATCATCTTTCTCCATAGAATTAAAAGTCACAAAGTTATGCTGCTGAATAGATTCTGAATTGTGAGTAAAAATGAAGCCACTCTTACACAATCAAAAGTAAAAGACAATTTAATATAAGAAAATAATCAAAACAGGAAAATTCTACTTCAATATACGAAATCATTAATATTAAACCAACCCATCCTAGGAAATTTTCCTGTGTCTGAGATGGTGTTAACAATATCAATTAAAATCACAGAATAATGCAATATCAGCAAAGAGAAAACCATATCCAGCACCAGACCAAGGGGAACTGCAACCTCGACACTGGAACTGGGAGGTCCCTTCAGCAGCCTCCCTGCAGTCTGGTCTGAAAGGCCGGCCCAGGTAGTGCACCCACACCATGGGCAAGACCTCAAAGAGATGCCTCAGTCTTTCTCCCTTTTATGGGGAGGGTTGCCTGAACTTGTGTGAGCTCACTAGTAGGTAGCTCACTGGATATCACTGAGCTCCCTTTTGGCAGATGAGTCAGGGACCAAATGTCCCCTTAAGCAAATTTTCCTGGATTGTTTGGCCTTCTAATATCTAGTATGCAAAGTACTATATCAAAGAGCAAAACAACCTCCTCATTCCTGGGAAACAAGCTAAGATGAAAACTATAAGAAGATTACAGGATGAGAGACTCACATCCATATGCAATACAAGAATCACAGGTAGTTAAATTCCCTGGTGAAAAAAGGAAATTCCTCTGTGGTATTCTCTGATAGGTGTCCAGCTTCTGAATATTCCAACTGATTAGGATCTTTTTAGTCTATGAAGCAGTCAATTGTATTACTGTTAGCTAGTTTTATAGTCTTGATGTCTGAGTTTTCCTTTAATAATAAAATAAAATCTTTCTTCTATAAAGTGTCAGACAGACTGAAAATTCAGGGGAAGTTTGCCGGTGCCTTTAAAAAAATGAAAAGTTTCTCTCTCTCTCTCTCTCTCTCTCTCTCTCTCTCTCTCTCTCTCTCTCTCTCTCTCTCTCTTTCTCATCAAGATAGTGTTTTCAGAATTGCTGCCAAAAAGAATATATATATCAAAGGCGTCAGAACATAGTCACAGTGATCAGTGTGACATGAATGGTCTGATGGTGGGTAAGACATAAAACTAAGCTGTGCAATGCTATAAATTAAGATAAAGATGAAAAAAATGGGGAGATGATGACATTGAGAGCTGTGCTCCAAGTGTTTTCCTCATTTTCTTGTTCCTATCGGGAAAGAAATTTAATTTTCTGAGTTTTTCCATCTTTACACAAACTATCTGAATAAAAATCTCTCAGGGCCCCTTCTAATTCTGTCATTCTAGAGTATATAAAAATGTATCATAAATCCTAATCAATGAGGCATGTAGTGACCATGTGACTAGTAGAGAAGGGGTACTTCAGTGCAGTACTTCATCAGCTGCTGATCCTGGACCCTCTGTTCTTATGACCCATGGTGTACAACTAACAGAGAGTTTCAGGGTGCCATCTGTCACATCGGCGTCTGTAGCTTGAAGACTGGATTATATCCAAAGATCTATTCATTGATGCTCAGTCCTTCGATTCTTAAAGTCATACAGTTTCAAAAGTGATGACGTTGCCTTTATCTTCATTATGCCTTTAATAAATCATAACTCAGTGGTTGACAATGAACTAGAAGAGTAAGTAAATAGTAAATCACTGATTCTAACTATGACTTTTATTTTTATTTATTTATTTTTTTGGTACTGGGGATTGAACCAGAGGCATTCTACCTCTGAGCTACATCTCCAGCCCTATTTTTAGTCTTTATTTTGAAACAGGGTCTCACTAAATTTCAGAGGCCTCACTAAGTAGCTGAGGCTGGCCAGGAACCCAGATCCTCCTGTCTCAGACTCCCAAGTACTAGGATTACAAGCATTCACCACTATGCCTGGCTTACTATGACTTTTATTAATCAAGTGAAGATGGCCACTCAGTAGGGCCTGAGAGATTGTGAAGTAGAAAAATCACAGGGAGTGTCTCGTGAGCACCACTCCAACTTTCTCTATGTGATTCCCTTCTTATTCCTTTGTATTCTCCATCCATTACCCCAGTCTATTTTAACAGTACTCTTCACTGCCACACTTTTCTCCCACTCTGGCCTACTCTTCCTTTTCCAGGACTCTTTCTCCCTTATTCAAACTACCCTGCCCTGCATCTCATATATGTTAATCTCTACTAAATAACCAGCAAGTTAGTGGACTAACTATTTTGAGCTAATCTGTTAGTGACCACTCAATAGCTACTTATTTTAAAGCTTGAAAATACTTTATTTGTTACCTATTATATGCTAGAAACTGTGTCTTAGTGGAGAATTTAAAAACTTATGCCTATATTATCTTTGAGCTCATTTGGATTTCAGTCTAAGAAGATCAAATATTTAAAATAATGTATAGATAGTGCTTCAATAAATATATGAACAACATTCATTAAAAAGATAAATAATTTGACTCACCATTCAGGGGATAGAAGGAAATGTCTCAGAAGTTTATGAAGAAGGGGACTATTTTACTCTCCCTCTGAGGAATAAGTGTCACTCAAAAGACAAGATGAATGTCTCTCAGGAAGAAGAAAGAATATACACAAGTCTCTGGAGTCAGGGAGAGTACACTGGGCTAGTAGAGGAATAAAATGGAAGAAAGAAAAGAGAAAAAGGGAGGAGGAATATTATAAATTATATCATACCACTTATTAAGGAATTTGGACAATGTAATAATGCAGCATGTAGGAATTCACATGTTTGTAAAATCAATCTTACAGTACTTTAAAAAATGAGGAAGAAGTAAAAAAGAAAAGGACAAACCAGAAACAGAAAATATTTAAAGAATATGGAAATAACTAGGGCCTAAAATAGCAATGGAAAGAAACAAGTCCCCCAGATATTTCTTACTAAAATAATTGATAAGGCTGAGCATGGCAGTTCACACCTGTAATCTTAGTACTTGGGAGGCTGAGTTTACAGGGAGGATCACAGGTTAGGAGCCAGCCTCAGCAATTTAGTGAGGCTCTCAGGAACTTAGTGAGAACCTGTTTCCAAATAAAAAAATAAAATATGGCTGAGGGTGTAGCTTGGGGATAGAATGTCCCTGGGTTCAATCCCCAAGACTACAAAAATAAATAAATAAATAAATAAATAAATAAATAAATAAATAAAGTAATTGACAAAAAATAATGATCAAGGGGTTGGGCAGGACTCAGAGAGAAAAATTCAGGATTGAGAATCACAATAGAAGCTTTGACTTTTTGAGTTGGACAGATTGGACAGTTAATGGAACAGCATGTGGTGCTCAGGAAAATTATAAGTAGAGACCATGGGAGGTAAAAAATCCCTTATGTCCTTAAAGATAAAGTAGAATGATGTTTTAAGGAAAATGTAAAGAGGAAAAGGAAAAGGAAAGAATCCTGATGACAAATAGGAGTTTAAATGTGGAAAGAGACAAATGAGTAGAAAAATAATTTTTATTGCATTAAAAGCAAAACAGAAGGTGACTAAATGGAAAAAACAAAACTACAGAAAAGAATTGTGGAGCACATAACTGCTAAGACTATACTATCAGTCTTAAAGTACAGTTTACCACTCTAAAGAAGTGAAACATCTTTTAGGAAAGAAACAAATGAATTTAAACAGTTAAAATCATTAGGTAACAAATGTGGTTACGCAAATCACTTGCCTGTTCTATGAAGAACAGACTATGAGAAAGTGTCCATGAGAAGATATCCACTGCATTAAATATCTATTGCTGCTGATACCAGATGTATTTATTATCAATTGCTGGCATAATAATATTACTACAAACTCAGTGGATTAAAACAACGTACATTTCGTATACCATGGTTATGTAGGTGAAAAGCCAGTGCAAAGATGGCTGGGTCTTCTTCTTCAGGATCTTAGGAGAGCACAATGGAGGTTTTGCCCTAGACTATGATCCTACTTGAGGATCCACTGGAAAAGATCTGCTTTCAAGCTCATGAGATTGGTGGTAGCACTGAAAATCTTGTAGCATTTTGGACTGAAAGCTTCAACTTCTTGCTGGCTGTTGTCTAGGGTCCACCCTCACTACCACCATGGTTGTTTGCTTTCTCAGAACAAACAAGTGGAGTCTCCTTGAGAGGTAAGCATTGCAATATCATGCATCTGAATTATGGAAATGTCATCACATCAACTTTTTACATTTTATTTGTCATAAGAAGCCAAATTTCCTACATACCCTCAGGGATACAATGACAAAATACGAGCAACAGGAAGAAGGAATGATGGTAGCTACCTTAGGATCTGTGTGGGGCAAAAGGTGAGACAGTAAACTAACCCAAACGAAAACATTTGGAAGATTGGATTTGGATAGTATCTGGAATTGGGTGAGCTCTGATAAAATTTAGAATATAATTTGAAATTTGAGCTTAAGGGTTTTATTGATACATCAGACCTAGAGCATGGGAAGAAAATGGTGAATATTAACACCATTTACTCAGATAAGGACTGGAAGAGACACAGAAATGGGAAGCATTGAAGGTGCTTCTTTTAAATATGCTGAATTAGATATTAGTAAGTTATATGAATAAAGATGATGATTAGAAAGCCAAATATATGAACATCTAATATATTCCCTGCATATTAAGAGGGCTGGAAAAGCAAATTATCTTTTCTATACTCCCTCTGTTTCTAAAAGCTGTTTTTGAGAAGTGGTTTAGGCAATTTAAGGAAATATATAAGTGGTTTAGATGGAGGACACTGAGGATCATTAAAAGTCTTTGGTGAACAGAAAACAGTCAAGAGTCACTAAAGTCCTTAAGGGTAGAACTTTCCCCTACTACAAAGTAGATTTGGGGAAACTTAGCCTGAAACAAATAGGAATGATGAAAAGTAACATGAGATCTGAAAGCATTTCAATGATGCATATATTTTCTGGGACTTTGTTTTATTATATTAAGAAAATTTTTGAGTCCCTTAAGCATTATAAGTTTCAAAACATGGAATATTAGGGCACTTTACAACCCCCCTTTATCACAACAGAACATACTAAATGGAGCACAATATTTCATCTTAATAGAAAAATTAGGTGTCAAAGCAACATAGTCTATATTGTAATTCATAGCAAATAATTCTAGGATAAAATGTGGGGAGTCAGGAGGTTGTTGTCATGCTGATAAATGAATGGGACCATCCTCCAGAACCAGAGAACTTCATGACAATAATGTTAAAAAGTAAAAAATAAAACATCTTAACACAGGCAACAATTTATTTTATTTTATTTTTGCTACTGAACTTAAGGGCATTCTATCTCTGAGCTAGACCTACACCCTTATTTTATATTTTTACTTTGAAATAGAGTCTCAGTAAGTTATTGAGGGTCTTACTAAATTGCCAACACTGGCCTCAAATTTGCAATCCTCCTGTCTCAACCTCCCAGGTACTGGGATTACAGTCATGCACCAACCACACCCATCTCAACATGGGTAACAATTCTTATACTACCTCTTGCTCTCAATCTTTTTATGTCTCTCTTCTATATGTGTATATGTATATTTACCTTATAAATATTCTCTTATAGAATAAGTATTTCAAATTTTCAAAACAGCATAATCTAAAAATGTTTATCTCCATACCTGAACTACATGTACACCCAGAAACATATGAGGTGTTGGTGATCAAGTAGCCCATTTGTGTCTTCATATTTACTTACAACTGTATAAACACTCTCTGTTTAAAACAATGGTTAAATTTAAAAATAGGAGAAAGGTGAAACTTTATATTTTGGATATTTTGATTCTTACTCTATTTATTAAAACAAAAGAAAGAGATACTGATTTAGTTGTTATTCTGGAAGAAAAGTACAAGTCACACATTCTTACTTAGCAGTAATTCAGAATCAAATAGTTGAAATAATTTATACTAGTTTCTGAAATCTAAGAGCTCCTATAGTTTCTAAGTAGCATGGAATTAAATCACTCCCCTGCAATAGTTTCACTATATTCTCATCTTCAATTGCATCCAAATTAACAAAGGGTTTTGTTGCATCTAGCAGGGCCCCTGTGACGAATTTCAACTGCCAAGTAACCTTGCAGTGAATAAAAATAACTAAACACCACATAAGGTAATTATGTGAAGGGAAATGGTCTTGCTAAAATATAAAATTGACAGCTATTCTGTAAATCATTCACAAGTTGATAAACCTAATATGGTATATCAAAGAGAGGAACAATTCTGTGTTAATACACACAATCTTAATCTATTTCTCTTTAGCCTTCAACAAAAGACTAATTTAAGTGATACATCTTCATTCTACTTTCCATATGAGAAAAATATAAAAGCCAGTCAAAGAGGAAACGCCACAAACTCCATAATAAAAGGTAAAAATTATCAAATATCATCATAACTATTGTCAGGTATAACTACTAAAATGTGATTATATGAAAACATAAGTTTGAATATATTGAGGGATAAAATGTGTCTCTAATACCTCAAATAATAGAAAACACATATACACCAAAAGTATATTACACATGAGGAAAATGTAGATATACTTTATTAAAAATGTGTTCTGGTTACTCTTAACACATCAATTACTAATTTCAACATACATCAATAAACAGTCTTTCAAAGCAAAACTTTTTTATAATGTAATATGCATTTGATCAGCATTAGCATTTGATATTTGTAGAAAAGGTAAATAGAGTGTAATCAAATAAAGAAAAATAACAATATTAAAGGAAGAGAAATATGGGTAAGGTAACTAACATTACCAGAGAATCCTATAGAGCCAAGGAAGCAAAACACAGAAATTGTTTCATTCCATGTAACTCACTTTCTAGGTGACATAACAACCCATTTTTAGCAACGATTCATTTATATGAAATTATAAACACTTATAGATGAGAACACTGCAACATTTAAAAACTAAGTGCTTATGAGAATGGGTACAAGGAGTTTTTCCTCCTCTTCATTCATCAAGCATTTCAATATAGAAGCAATGCCACATTGTCAACAACTTGTGAGTCAGATATTGTCAGCACCGTGACAGTGTAATGCTTATAGTGCTCCTGAGTATAGACTCTCCACATATAAGTAGCAGAGAAAATATCAAACCTGTCCACAGAAGCAACTGTGAAAAAATGGGAGGTATTTTCCCAGACATCCACACACAACTTCTTTGCTTAAGGAAAGAGAGCAGGACTACTGTTATCTCTCCTTCCTCTCTCCTCTCTCCTCTCTCCTCTCTCCTCTCTCCTCTCTCCTCTCTCCTCTCTCTCTCTCTCCCCCCTGAGGATTGAACTCAGAGGTGTTCTACCTCCAAGCTAAAGCTAGTCTCCAACCTGAGATCTTTTTGTCTCAGTCTAATACTGGGATTACAGGCAGGTGACACCATATCCAATTGCTCTTGACTCTCTATAAAAAAATGAACTCTATAAAAAAATGAAATAAACACATTAAGAATATAGCAATACAGTCAACATTCCCTAAATGTTCATGAGTATGTCATTAAGGCTTTATCTTGTTATCATCTAGCTAGAATATAAGAATTCATGATAAAAAAATAAAAATAGTGATTAGCTCTCTAAATTATTAGTAAATCCCTTGTAATCATGCTTTTTAAGTTCAATTAAGGTTTGATTAGTACTACCTTTCAGTAGTACTAATGTCTTTTTCACTTTTCAATATAGCATCAGTCAGCAAGATAAAGAAGGTTTTGGTTGTGATAAACACCATTCCCTGTCCAAAGAAAGTCAGGCTTTGCAGAAGACAAAAGGTTAAAAAAAATTATAAAATAACTTGCCTCTTACAATAAATTAACCTTGATTACCTTTAACTTATTCAAGCCTTAATAATAATAGCTGATATGTGTTCCTAGAAATTAAATTGAAATTTTATAAGCAAGTTCTAAATAACATGACTTTCTTAAATTTTGCAAAATTTCTATTTTATTCTTACAATGTTATGTTATTTTGATACAGTACTGCTTTAAATATGTGTATCATCTAATTAAAGAGTATCAAATTCAGAAAGAAAAAAACCAAGTCTTTCTTAAAGTTTTCCATCAATTTTCAAATGTATAATTTCCAATTCCTGAACTAGAGAAACTGGACTTTAATTTTAGATATTTAACATTAAATAATGCCACTTACATGAGGAATAGTAAAGTCATAAGAATAGTGATTTTCATATATTTTTTCTATTAGAGGATGTTTTAATTCTTAAAAAGAAATATAAAAAGCCAAGATGTAACGCTTGAGGGCTTTCTGCTAAATTCAGGAAGCATGTATTGAGGTCAATACTAACAGTTGTATGTGAGTGAATCCTAAAAGAAATGGGTTAGCAGTCACTAAGTTCTTATTCCAACATTAAACTACCAATTTTGCCCATTGTCCTAAAACACTCAGGGCCTTCAATATGTCATCTCTTCTATTCCAAAACATACTTTAAAATATTTTAAATTCATTTGCACCACACACTGTGAAAACTAACATAATTAATCTTCCACATTTACACCAAAGCAAATATCTTGAGGAAAAGGAATATTATTCATTTGTGACATTAAAGATATTTTGAAAGCTTAAAGCATATTTTAGGGGAACTCCTGAAATTGTATGATTACCTTCTAGTTAAGATAAGGAACTTTGACCTCACAAAGGTTAGTGTCACTGAAGAGAAATTCATAGGCCTGGAATAATTTAGACATAAATAATGAAAACAACAATATATGGATGATTAAAAGGAAATACTTCTTTACTATAAAGCATTCAGAGAATAAAACTACAGAGAAATAAGCAATTGACCTTAAATCTGAAGTTCTCTGGGACTTGGAGAAGCAAGGTGAAATAGGGCCATCTTTGTAGTGGAGAATAATTTAAAATGTTATTTTGCAAATTTGTTTGAAATCAGATGTTATAATTTAAGAGTAAGATAGTTTCCTTCACTTTCATTTATTTAGAAAACATTCCAGAATAAAATTGAAATTTTATAAATTTCCCTCTTCTATGTTTTTTTTTTTTTTTTTTTTTTTTTGTGGTACTGGGGATTGAACTCAGGGAATTCTATCTCCGAGCTATACACCCAACCCTATTTTTTTATTCTTTATTTTGAAACCGAGTTTCATTAAGTTGCGGAGTGCCTCACTAGGTAGCTGAGGCAGGTCGCCAACCCAGATCCTCCTGTCTCAGTCTCCCGAATGCTGGGATTACAAGCATGGGCCACCACGCCCAGCTCCTCTTCTATGTTTTTTCAGGAAAAATATATGTATACATTATCAGAAAAAGTTTAAACATTTAAAAAACTAATCTCTTGAAGGCTGTAATACTAACTGATTTATTTTCTCAATAGAATTACATTTATGTTTCATTTTGAATTTTTACTTTCAAGTATCTAGCAGCTGGAACAGTGCAAATGTAAGAAATGCCATCCATAGATAGAAATTACCAGATTAAGGAAAAAGAGATTTTTACTTCTTCAGACAGAACTCTTTATCATCAAATAGCTCTTTAGAGAACGAAGTTAGTTGTTGACCTAGACAATATCAAATAGGATATAATGAAATAGTTTGATCCTGAGATGAAGCAATGTTTATAGGCTACAGCTAGAAAAGCAAAAACAAAAATAATACAAAACAGTTTATTTTATCCTCTGCCTATCCTTTTGCACTTAGCAGTTCTTTCTTAGAAACACAAAAGGATTTCCCTGTACCATCTTCTCTAATTAACCTTAGCATTAAAACTGTTTAACAAAAATGCCCTTTAGCAAGGATAGAGATAAGAACACTCATGCTATTCTTCTCAGAATTTAACTCCTAAAACTTCTCACAGAACATGAAGAGCAAAATCCATAAAGGTCATTTATCTTTTAGCAGTGGCATTTTCTCACCAAGACTTCTGAGTTCTCAGACCTTTCTTCCATTTTAGTTTTCTGCCTTTTCAAGCAGGTCACAACTACAAGCCTGACAGAAAAAGAAATGTGGTGCCTCTAATTCATTGTGAGTCTACCTGTATCTCACCTTTTTCACATTCTGCTTTTTGTCAGACTCCATCTAAAATCAAATCACTACTGGCCAAGGCCATGTCCACACAAAAATGGCAGTTAGATGTGTCCAAATGAGATCATAATTCTGCTTAGCTATCATGGTTTACACAGCTATGTGAAATGCCAGTCCCGTGGGCAGAGGAAAGGACTTCACAAGCTTAGAGAAATCAGTCTGTCAAACTGACTTCTCTTCAGTATGCCAGTAATATAGTATCCTACTTAATACAGTTTTTTTTCCACAAGGAAAAAATAAAATTTTAAAATAAATATTTTTAAAATTTTTAATTAAAAATGAAACATTAATGGAGAGAAACATTTATTGAACTAAAAACAGATGTCATTACATTATTTTTGGTTAATTTACGCCATGTAAATAAGTCAGATTATCATGTAATGTGAGATTCCATATATATTTAATTTATTACCACAAAATAGTTGGTTACTATATGAGTTTTTCAAATTCAGCCAAAGGACTCTTCAGGGTTAAATATAAGAACACCAAAATTTCCCACATTTTGCCAAGGTATATTGCATATAGGTACATAAATAAACCATAAAACAACCTAAAAGCACCAAAATCTTCCCTGCTTTTAGTTACAGTTAATAATTATTATCACAGTTCTCTCTTTAACCAGAGACAGGTGTCTACCTAAACAAAATCATATAAATGTGATCTCACTATAAACAGATGACTGATTTTATAACTGTAACCCTAACATGAAGTTATAAGGAATCAAACTTTTATAAAATTATTTCAAAAGGCATATACTTGTTAATTTGCCCTTAACTCCTTCTTCTTCTCACCTTCTTTCCTTTGTAGCTAATGACACCATGAGTTTGGGGGTTTTTTTCTTAAAAGATGGTCTTGGTAAATTGCTGAAGGTCTCAGCAAATTGCTGAGGCTAGCCTTGAACTTATGATCCTCCTGTCTCAGACTCCTAAGTACTGGAATTACAGACATGTGCCACCACACCTAGTTCAGCACGAGCTATATTTTCTCTATGGCAGATACAATAACTTTCAATGAGAATCCATGCCAAAATTTCTATTCTGTTATGTATGAAAGCTGCTTTATGGTTCTAAGAATACAACTGTATTAGTTTTATTGTCAAAATGAAAACTCTAGCTAGGTAGGTTTCCAGGTTCCCCTGTGGGCAAGTTGGTGCATAGTCAAGCACACAACTGCTGTATCCAGATTTCTTTCTTTCGCTGTCAATGGGATAGAACTCAAACACTACCCTATCTGCCTATGCAGGTTCCTCCTACAGTTGATCCTGGCCAAATGTCAACCACAACCATCTACTCTATTCTTTTTATGACTTTTCTCTCTATGGCACTAACTAACAATAAACCTTTCCCCTCTTCAGCAAATAGGAAAACTGCCAAGGCAGAGATATGTTTAAATGGCAGCCTGGTCCTTTAAAAACTTGTTTTCTCAGCAGCTTCCTTCAGAATCACTGGACTAATAATGGTTTTGTTCTGTAAGAGGTATCATTATCAGAGATGACACTTACTAAACCAATAAAAGAAGCTGGATTCCAGGAATCATTATGTTCTAGAGTTTTATCATTTATTCTAAAAAGGAACTTCCAACTAGCACCATAACCATAGATTACTAGAAAAAGGAACACACTTGAATTTGTTTCTGTTCCCAATACCACCCTTTGATGTACTCCTGCAGCCTACTGTTTTGGGATTTGGGGGAGTCTGACAGAGTTCCAACCAGAACCTTATCTGGTTTGGGAGAAAGGCCATAATTCAGCCAAGAGTAGAACCTAGTATTTTTTGGAGGGTGGGGTGTGGGGAGGGTGAGTACTAAAGGTTGAAGACAGGGGCACAATACCTCTGAGCTATGCACGCAGCCCTATTTGATTTCTTGTTTTGAAATAGGGTCTCGCTAGGTTGCTGAGGCTGGTCTTGAACGTGTGATCTTCCTGTCTCAGCCTCCCAAGTACTGAGGTGACCATGTACAGCTTGCCCAGCTAAACCTAGTATTTTAATAATCAAGATCCACAAAGGAGAATCAATGAGCCAGTATGTTTGTGGACCCTTTGAATGGTAGCCAGAATTAGGTCAACTCCGTATCTCAGTCTCTCTCTCTGTCTTTAATTCTTTCTACATAAACAAGTAAATTTGTTTTTGCTGTGCCTTCTTTTCTTCCACTTGGTAGGAAACATGGCCAACAAGATTTCCTGAGTGTCCAAATGATATCTACTAAAGAAAGATGCTATTCCTCCTTTCTACTTTGAAAAATCATGGGAAAAGATTGTGAATGGTTCAACTTGATTTTGTTGCTAATTCTAGATTAATCGATAGTAGCCAAACAAAAATGATGGCTTCAAATAGAACCCAAACTGATGGTGATTGGGGAGATTGAAGTAAAAAAAGTTCTAGAATTCATAAGGAAGTGCTATATTCTCAGGACAGAGAGAGAACGATTGGTATGAAATTTGTTTATCAACCCGCACACTAAAATTTAATCATAGCTCCCTGACTTCTATTATGTATTATATTAATTTATCTATGCTCCTTAAATTTTTTAATTTTTAAATTTTATTTTTAATGGACAAGTAATAATTGTATATGTTTAAGAGTACAATGTAATATTATGATATATTTATAATACAGAATGATTGAATTGGTTGTTCACAAATACATCACATACCAAATTTGGGTTGGAAATTTTTAAGTTATCTACCAAGAAAAAAATAATTTTAAAATCTACATATAACACTATTTATATAACTGAGTTGGAAAAAGTCAATATTATCCTGTAGGTTTAATGTGCAAACAATAGATTTCATGCAAATTCCTGTCATTTAATTATTTACATGAATAGACACCAATGTATTTTATTCAGGTATATATTTTTCAAGTTGTATGAATATAGTATAAATGAAAATCAAGTAAAAATGAATCAACATGGCACCTAATAATCAGGGTATTTAAAACAAAATAAGAAATTATAAATAAAAAGTATATAGCAAATTGCAAGACTAGTGAATTTGATTTGAATTTAATGTTTGAACACAAGGTAAAATATCTATGTAGAGTTTTAATCTCAGTCAAGTAATTTTCCTGGGGAAGGAAAGGATGAATATCTTAAACTTACAGATTTTATCATAATAAGCATTTGCTAATTGCTTTCAATGGGGAACTTATGGATAAAATTATATTTTTTTCAGTTTTATGAGTAAGTGACTCAAAATATAGGCTGGAGAAAAATAATTATTCCAAGAGAAAAAAGTCTTACTTTGCAGAAAATGAACTGGGGAATTTAGTTTTCAAAACTTTTCACTACTAGGGCTATTTACTACAAGGAGTGTTAAAATAAGGCTTAAGTGACAAAGCAGATTTTTTTAAAGAAATAACACTATTTTTAAGAAATAACTTCTGGTAAAATGATATGAAATCTCAAACATCTTTAAAATGAACTATACAATTTCAAGTAGCTAAGAGCAAAAAAGAGAAATATGCCAGGGAATCAGTAAAAGAGAGAATGACAAGATCAACAGAAGTGGAGTGCTGTAAAGTTGTAATACTTTATGACATGATCTAGATGCTTTTTTAAAGTGAATGATTGAAAGTGATTTTAACATAGAAATATATTTTTGGCAGGAGGACAGAGACAAAATTTCTTGAGATTGTTCCAACTTTGAAAACCTTCACAGTGAAAGAGTGCATGTCTGTTGTGTGATCTCTAAAAGGGAATGTGCCATCATTTTATTTTTTTTAAATTAGAAGTTACATTATCTGAAATGATGGAATAAGAGATATAATACAGAGAGGAGAAACCATAGCTAATATCCGATAGGATTCTAAGGATAAATAATGTAACATTAATACTTGATCTTAGCTAAAAGGCTGAGAAATGATCACACCGACTTTTAGAACTTTTATGGTATTCAAGACCTCTTGACCTTTTCTATATCTGTTCATACCAACTATATGTTTCAAAAATTCTTAGATACCTCACTATCTTCAGCTGTTAATACCAAAATGGTAACCACAATAAATCACTGGGAACAAGATAAGGAACAGGTACAAAAAATATCTTAGGTCCCCCAAATCCTAAACATATTCTAGAATACTAAAACAAGAGAAAATTAAAATTTAAACTATAGCATTATTGTCTTCCAGATTCATTAATTGGGAAAACATACCACATCTTATGACACCAAAACTGTTATTTCTAATCAAAATGTAGACTTCAGTACATGGTCTCTGGTTAAAATTGACTGTATATTGTTGTCAAAACTTACTTTGTCCCCAAACTTTGCTTTCTGAAGACTTCTACTAAGCCAGGCGTGGTGGCACACGCTTGTAATCCCAGCATTCGGGAGGCTGAGACCGGAGGATCCGGGTTCGCGGCCAGCCTCAGGTACCTAGTGAGGCACTCTGCAACTTAGCGAGACTCAGTTTCAAAATAAAGAATAAAAAATAGGGCTGGGGGTATAGCTCGGAGGTAGAATGCCCCTGAGTTCAATCCCCAGTACCGCAAAAAAAAAAAGACTTCTGCTTTATCATGCTATTGAAGCTACTGCCATAATGAATAATTCTAACTCTTCTGTGCTATGTTTGAACATAGAGGAAATTGAACCCTCAATACTGATATTCTAGTTTCCTTGATTAGTTGATATGTCAATATTCTGGGCATATCTCAATATTCTGAATCCTCTCCATAAACATTAGTTGAGATAGAGTGTTTCAGTGGAATGTACTTTCTTTGTTCCCAAAAGGCCAGTTCTTATTCTCTGTCCTTAATGAGATTATATAATCAAGTTGATACCAAGTTATATAATCATAGTACTTGACTCTTAGTGTAAGAAAGGTGTCCATTTATAACCAGTGATAATATCTCTGGTCCCTAAGAATTTCTCAAGTATACCTTGCTTACTCTCCCAACCATTCAAGCATTATTTAAAAGATGAATATCTTTTAAATGAATCATCATTTGTACATCATCAGTCTTTTGTACTAAAGAGTAAGAATATTTGATGTTTCTTACAGTATTCTACAATTATTTAATTTATGTTGGTTCACAATTGACTTGCTGTGTAACTTAAGACAACTAATGAATATCTTATTCTAATATGCTATACCATACAATGTCAACAGAAAATAAAAATTAATTCTGAATATGAACACCAAAAAGAAAGAAGAGTTACAGATATGCCTCTAAGATACTCACAATTTAACCTATATTTTATAGTCCACTGCACAATGGTTTTAGTGAAAGATGAATGAGTATTAAATAAAATTTTGTCATATAATAACTCACTAAGTTAAGTTAAGCAACAATTGGGCAGATAAAAATTATGTTGAATAGTACATGTATAAGTTTGGGTTCACCACAATAACAGTCTGAGGCCAATATTTGGTTATAAGTAGTTTATTTTAGAAGTGATGACAGAAAACTTAATGAGATGACAATTCAAACTGTGAAACAACAGAAGAGAAAAGTCAACAAGGTCCCAGTACTTGGGAGGCTGAGATAGAATCACAAATTCGAGGACAGCCTTAGCAAGTAGTAAGAGTCTCATCAACCTAGTGAGAGACTCTGTTTCCAAACAAGAAATAAAAATCAGGCTGGGGGTATAGCTAGAAGGTAGAATACCCAGTACCACAAAAAAAAATTTAAAAATCAACAAGGGTGTGTTACTGGGCTAGTAATCTCAGTATAAGTGCAAGGGTAATAAGAGCTAAATCCTACTAAGGATTGTATGAAAGGCTGTGTAGAAAACACTCTAAAATTTCTCCCACATAGTAAAGAAACCTGAATACTTATTCAGCATTTCTATTTCATCCAGGATAGCTTCTAGATTAGTGGTCAGAAAACTTTTTTCCATGAACAGTCAGATATTAATTATTTCAGACTATGCACACCATAGAATCTCTATCATAACTACATAGCTGCCACTGTAACACGAAAGCAGATATAGAGGACACATTAACAAATGGTGAAGGCTGTGTTCTAATAAAGCTTTATTTAAAAAAAAAGTTTACCACAGCTGAATATAGCCTGAGAGCCTACAGTTAGCCATCACTTGTTCTAGACCACCAATTTTACCCAACAGAGTTAAAAATAGTACTGCTATTAGAGAACACCATCAGGAAAATGATACAGGAAACCAGGGGCTTTTCATGAAAATGTCTGTAAGAGGAAAATGGATTTAAAAGACAGTAAAAGTTAATGTCAGTAAAGAAGGTTATTTGAAAGAAAAAAGAACCAAAACCTGTTATATTTGTAAGAATCAGAATAAATAGAACATATAAAATATTCCATATTTTAATTTTTTATATTTATTTATTGTAGTAATTCGTGCAATATAGCATACATCTTTGTTAAGTACAAGTTGTTAACAACATATTTGCACACAATTCTCATTTGACCCCTTCCCCAATTCCCACCCCATTCCCGCCCCCTCAGGTTCAGTTCAGTGAGTGACCTTGATATGATTGTGTAAGTACATCATGTGCCTTAGGGTTTCCCTCGGCCCCATGCATCTACTACAATTAAATCAACTTCTTTGCTTATCGAGGATCTCTCCTTTTCATCTGGAGACCCTCCTATCCCCATCTTCTCCCTAGCATCCGTATATTAGGGAGAACATATGCTTCTTTACTCTTTGTGACTGACTAATCTCACTTAACATAATGTTTTCCACTTGCATCCATTTCCCTGCAAAGAACATGATTTTGTTCTTTATGGCTGAGTAAAATTCCATTGTGTATATATCCCATAGTTTTATAATCCATTCATCTGTGGATGGACATCTTGGCTGCTTCCATAGTTTGGTTATTGTGAATTGAGCCGCTATAAACATAGATACACATGCATCGGTTTGATAGTTTGGTTTCCATTATTTTGGGTATATACCCAGTAGTGGTATTGCTGCGTCATATGGTAGTTTCACTCCCATTCGTCTGAGGATCCTCCATACTGTTTTCCACCGTGGTTGCACAACTTTGCAATCCCACCAAAAATGTATTAGGGTTCCCACTTCTCCACAACCTCGCCAGCATGTTTTTTATGATTGCCATTCTGACAGCAGTGTGGTGTTCAGTCTCCATGCGCTTACTCGGTTACTTTGGGTCTTCCTGGAGTTTATTTCTAGTTTCACTCCATTGTGGTCTGAGAAGATGCAGGGAATTATTTTGCATTTTTTGAATTTGCCAGTGCTCGCTTTGTGGCCGAGAATGTGGTCTATTTTGGAGAAGGTTGGAGCAGCTCAGAAAAATGTGAATTCAGTTGTAGTTGGGTGGAAGAGTCTATATGTGTCTAATAGGTCCATTTGGTTTATGGTATCCTTTAGGTCTGAGGCATCTCTACTGACCTTTTGTTTAGAGGAACGATCTAGAGATGTAAGAGGAGTATTGAAGTCTCCTAGTATTAGTGTATTGGGATCTATGTGTGTCTTTATATCATACAGAGTTTGTTTTATGAAAGTGGCTGCACCTATGTTTGGGGCATAGATGTTGATAATTGTTATTTCCTC
>PVLC010007211.1:0-19080 GCA_004027655.1 Graphiurus murinus | reverse complement strand
TCTTGAGCTTGAAGTCTAGTTTATCTGATATGATAGTTGCTACTCCTGCTTGTCTCCGAGTTCCATTGGCATGGATTACCTTACTCCAGCCCATCACCTTTAGTTTGTGTGAATCTTTGCTTGTAAGGTATGTTTCTTGCAGGCAGCATATACATTCTGGGTTTTGATCCATTTTGCCACCCTGTGCCTTTTTTTTTTTTTTTTTTTTTTTTTTTTTTTTTTTTTTTTTTTTTTTTTTTTTTTTTTTTTTTTTTTTTTTTTTTTTTTTTTTGCAGTACTGGCGATTGAACTCAGGGACATTCTACCTCCGAGCTACACCCCCAGTCCTATTTTTTATTCTTTATTTTGAAACCAAGTCTCACTAAGTTGCGGAGTGCCTCACTAGGTAGCTGAGGCTGGCCGCGAACCCGGATCCTCCGGTCTCAGCCTCCCAAATGCTGAGATTACAAGCGTGCGCCACCACGCCCGGCTACCCTGTGCCTTTTTATTGGGGAGTTAAGACCATTTATATTCAGTGTGATTATTGAGAGATGATTTTTAATTCCTAACATTTTGAGTTTTGACTTGTATGCAGTAGTGTTTGTTCTTCTTTGCTTAGCTGTTTGCTTCCTGGAAATTATTGTTTCTCTGGTTCTGAACGTCATTAGTTCTTCTTTGTAGTTAATCTCTTTAAGTAGTTTCTCTAGTGCTAGTTTGGAAGACATAAATTCTTTCAGTTTCTGTTTGTCATGAAAGGTTTTTATATCACCATCAATTTTGAGAGAGAGTTTTGCTGGGTATGAGAATCTTGGCTGCAAGTTATTTTCTTTCAGAGTTTGGAATATGTTACTCCAGCCTCTCCTGGCTTTCATGACTTGATTTGGGAGGTCTGGAGTGATTCTAATTGGCTTGCCTCTAAATGTCTTTTGGCCTTTTACTTTTGCTGCCTTTAAAATTCTCTCCTTAGCTTCTACATTGGTCAGCTTGATTATTATATGGCATGATGAGCCTCTTCTTTGGTCTTGTCTTGAGGGAGTTCTGTATGTTTCCTGCACCTGTGTGTCGACTTCTCTTTCTATGTTTCGAAAATTCTCTGATATTACTTCTTGGAAGAGATTGTTTATTCCATAAGTTTCAACTTCTAATCCCTCTTCTATGCCTATTATTCTTAGATTGGCTCTTTTAAAATTGGCCCAGATCTCTTCGATGTCCAATTCATACTGTCGTATTTTTTTTTTCTAAATTATGTTCTATAGATTCATTTTTGGTATGGTCATCTTCTAAGAGTGATATTCTATTTTCCATGTGATCTAATCTGCTGTTTATAGTTTGTATTGATGCTTTCATTTCAGTTATTTCATCTTTCACTTCCTTCAATGCTTCTGTTTGGTTCCTTTTCAGGTCATCGAATTCTTTATTTGTTCCTTTATTTCTTCTTTAATTTCTTTAAAGCTCTGCCTACATTCTTTCTGAAAATCCTGTATTGTTTCTAGTATTAAAGATCTGCATTGTTCTTCTGGTAATCTCTGCCATTCTGGGTTGGTGACATCTGTTATTGAGGGGTTGTGGTAGCTCATTGTTTCTTTGTTGTTTTTCCTTCCCATGGTTCCCTGTTCTTATATTTATATCTTTGCCGCTCTTGCAAGTTTTCTCATCCAATCTCTGCGGAGGGGGGCGGGTTAGAGGTGTCTGAAGGTATAAGCAGTAATAGTTTGTATTCAGTGATAGAGGTTGGGTGAGAGATTACAGTAATGAATGCATGAATAGGGTAAAGAAGAGGGTATGTTCCAGTGGAATAAAAGGTTGAGTGTGTTGAAGTGATACATTGTAATGATTAGCAATAGTAGATATGTCAGGAGATTCTGGTAGTCAATGTAGAGTTTTGAGTGTGGTAGTATGAGATGGTCTTGATATGAGACAGGAGAAAAAGGAAAAGAAAAAGACAAGATAGGAGGTAAAGTGTTGAGGAGAGGAATATAGAGGGGAGAGCGGAGAGGGAACCTTGTAAAAGGGAAAATGAGGGAATTCAACAAGCTAAGCAAGTATAAACAAAGCAAGCAATCATCCAAACAAACATAAGTAAATCAAGACAATGCAAAACGAATACTGAGTAAAACATAGCACAAAAAACCCCAAACAAACAGACCAAAAAACCAAAAAAAACCAAAAAACACAAAACAAAAAAAGAAAAAAGAAAAAAAAAATACCCCAAACATAAAAACAGCAACCAACTACTAAGACAAACACTCTGCTAGTTTGTAAATACTGAGCTTAAATTTTCAAGTGTGTCTCTGGCATTTTTTTGACAGTGCAGGTAGGAGGTTTCATTGATGATTCTCACTGCTAGCTTATGTCTCTGGGCTCTTCACAGGGTCTGACTACGGCTCTCTCTCTTCCATTGCTGATGGCAGGAGTTCAGTCTAAATTCCGGATCTTTTCAGATGCCCCGTGTGCACTGGGGCACATCTAATCCTGTCTAGGGGCTAGAAGGCCAAGTGTCTGAGTCTATCCTTTGTATAGGTGCGCCCGCACAAACCAACTTATGGATCACTGTAGCTCGTATTTCTGTTGTTGTTTGCTTCACCTCTGGTCGCTGGGGGGCGCAATAGGTCAATGGATAGCTAGATAGCTGGCAGAATGTTATATGGGAGGGTGCGCCATTCGCGGCACACAGAGCCCTCTCCCTTGTTTTTCCTGGGCTCTGTGTGGTTCCACTCCTCTTTCTATCTGTCAAGTAGTTGTGTTTGCTGCTGTCCTGGTTCCAGCTTTGCTGTGCAGTCAGTCCCCCAGGCTCTGTTGTGGGGCCCTGGATATGTCCCGCTGGAGTTTAGGCTGATCGTACCACGTGTTCCTGTGGCTGTGTCTGGTGGCAGAATCCTCCTGCCTGGGTGGAGCGTGGGGTTCTGGAGGTACCCACGCCATGTCGGGTCCCTGGGTCCGCCACGGTGCCTAGTTCACGGAATCGGGCTCACCTCCGCAGTTCTGGGTCCAGGTTCCGCCAAGCCTGTGGGCCTAGGCCGGAGGTTAGCCGCCCATGCCGCGCCTCCAGTCCCGCTGAGGTGCTGCTTGGAGAACTCCTTTGTTTCCCGACCAGCTTTCCAATGTCCCTGGGTCCGCTGGTGTGCCTAGTTCTTGGAATCGGGCTCATCTCCGCAGTTCCAAGTCCCGGTTCCACCAGGCCCACAGCCCATGGCCCAATGCCCTTGACCCGTGCCGCGCCTTGCCTGCAGACCCACCAAAATGCTGCTTGGAGGATTCCTTTGTTTCCCGACCGGTTCTCCGAGGTCCCTGGGTCCGCCATGGTGCCTAGTTCTCAGAATCCGACTGACCTCCGTAGTTCCAGGTCCCGGCTGTCTTCAATTTTTTTTTTTAAATGATAAATCTCCTGAAGTAAAAAAAGGAAAGATAGAATTTAGATCTAATGATGCAAAATTTAATTATTTATGCTTGACATGTATAATTATATAAATACCAAAATACCATGACTCACTCACTCTCTCTCTCTCTTTCTCTCTCTCTCTCTCTCCTATATACCTTTGTCTTTCTTCCTTGTATTCTTTTTGTTGTTGCTGTTCTACGTGTGTGGTACTGTTGATTGAACTCAGGAATTAATTCTACCACTGAGCTACATCCCCAGCCTATCTATCTATCTATCTATCTATCTATCTATCTACTATCTATATACTTTTAATACGTTAAATACACACACACACACAAACACACACACACACACACACACACACACACACACATATATATATATATATATATATATATATATATATATATATATACACACACTTTTATTGGTGCAGTGTAGTCTCACATAATAATGTAGTTCAGAGTGATAGTGACACATACATGCACACGGCATCTAGTGAGCTTCATCCCAGCTCCCTCCCCACTCCATCCTTCTGCATACATGATATTTGACATGATATTGAGATTGGCATGGGTATTCTCACATAGGTATATAACATCAATGGAAGTACCTCCTGAATTGATTCTCCGTCCCTGCCACCATCCTCCCTTGATCCACTGGGGTTTCTCCATTTTCTAAAGTCCCTCCTATAACCTATTACTCCCCAGCTTCTTCAGATGAAAAAAAATACATAACCTTTCATAATTTTGTTCATTTATATTTCTGAGTAGAATTTCATTGTGTATATATCCTATAATCAACTCATCTGTAATCATTTGTAATCAACTCATCTGTTGACGGACACATAGGTTGGTTTTATAAGTTTACTATTTTGAGTTATGCTACTATAAACATGGATATGCATGTATCACTATAATATTCTGATTTCAGTCTCTTTGGAAAGATACCCAGGAGTTGATAGCTGGACTATCTGGCAGGTACATTCCAAGTTTTCTGAGAAATCTTCACAGTGATCTCCATAGTGGCTGTACTAATTTGTAATCTCACCAATAGTGTAGAAGAGTTTCTATTTCCCTACATCCTCATCAACATTTATTGTTGTTTGACTTCTTGATGATTGCCATTCTGATTGGGGTTAAATGGAATTTCAGTGTAGCTTTGATTTGCATCTCCCTGATTCCTAATGATGTTAAACATTTTTTTTTTCGTATACTTATTGACCATTTGTATTTCTTCTTTTGTGAAGTGTTTATTTCACTTGCCCAATTTTTATTGGTTTTTCTTTTTTTTTTAGTAGTAAGTTTCTTAAGTTCTTTGTATGGTCTAGATATTAGTTCTCTATCAGAAGATTAGCTGGAAAAGAATACTCTCCCATTCTGTTGGCTCTCTATTAAGGTTCTTGATGGTTTCTTCTGCTGCACAGAAGTTCTTTAGTTTAATGTAATCCCACTACTAATCCTCATTTTAATTTTTTGTGTCTACCTGTGCATATATGTTGAAGTGTTGGGCGTATGCCCTCCTCTAGTAACTTAAAGTCATTATCTAAATTCCAAGTCTTTGTTCCATCTTGATTTGACTCTTGTACAAGGTGAAAGGTTGGGATTTAATTCCATTTTTCTACAAATGGATAACCAGTTTTTTCAACATTATTTGTCTTTTCTCCAAAGTATGTTTTTGGCATCTTTACTGAAGATCAAGTGGCTATAATTATATGGATTTGTTTTTTGTATATTCTATTTTGTTCCATTTGTCGACTGAAACAGGGTCTCACTAAAGTTGCTGAGGCTGTCCTCAAATTTGTTATTCTCCTGTCTCAGCCTCCCAAGTACTCGAATTACATATGTGCTACCATGCCTGGTTTACAGTTAGCTTCTCTTAATATGTAAAATGTCAATGTAACCAGGCATAGTGCCATGAGTCTATAATACCAGTACTTGGGAGACTGAGACAAGAGCATCACAGATTCAAGGCAGCCTTGGCAACTCAGTGGGACCCTGTTTCAAAATAAAATATGGCTGGGGGTGTAGATCTAAGGTAGAATGCCCTTGGTTTCAATCCTCAGTACAAAAACAAAACAAAACAAAAAACTGACTATGTATTCTACCTGGTAAGAAAGAAATTTTCAATAACTCTGTAGCCTTTTTCACTTTTCATTTGTTTTTTATTGTTTGGTTTATGTGTTTAAATCAGATGAAATAGATATTAGCTAAAGGTAGAATAAAAACATGATATTCAGTGATACTGACTTATCTAGAATTTAAGTAATCCTGACCACATAGAAAGTTCAAAATACAAAGCAATGATTCAAGAAACAAAATTATCACCTTAAAAACATTGATTAAATAAGTTGTGAATGACATGTTTTAAACTTATTATTTATATTACAGTTTTCACAAAGTATAACCTCAAAACTAGGAGTCACATGTATATTCTAGGTCAGCCAAATAAAAGTTCAAGAGAAGTAATTTGGGGGAATTTCAAGATACATAGATCAGCAGATATTTTCATTTTGTGACTTTTTAATTTGATTTTCAGTTAGAGTATACCTGAAGAACTTTGACTTCTAACTATATCTCTACTGGACCTAATTTAAAAATAAATGAAAGACCAAGCGAAAACATTTGTAAGGTAATAGCATTTCTAGTGTAGTTTTGTATGACTGTAATTGAGTTCACTCATAAGCAATAAGATTATTGCCTCATAAAATAGCCCAGTAGAGCTATAGTATTATCACAATTGTGGTGCTACAAGACCTGCTAAAAAATGTGTTCAATAACTAGGAATATAAACATATAAATGTATTGGATTTTTCTTTTCTGCCACGTCAAGGCAACAGAGTAGCAACACCTAAGGAAGCTTAAATATTAGCAATATATAAATAAAGGATTCACGCCAACAACAAAAATATAGCCTAATATCATAAATTATAGCATTTTAGGGTAACTATACTAATAGAGAAAACTCACTCAAAAATATCAATTGTAAGTTTGATAGAGAACAGAAATATTAGTGTAAGAAAGTCTGGTATGAAATTAAGGAAAATAAACCAGGTTTTGAAGCTCTTGTCTCTGTACATCTCTATCTTCACCCTTTAAATGGAGAAGAGAGCTATTGTGAAGGAGGTGTATGTGTATGACAGGCCTTCTGAGATGAATTCAGAGGTTTGAAAATATAAGAACAGTTTTCTATTTTAAGTGTATTTACTCAATTGGGGAGCTGAAAATATCACAAACATTTATTTGATGTGTTAAATCATTGCATTTTGATTTTGGTTTGTGAATTTTTCCTTCTTTTTTTTTCAGGGAAGAATCATACCAGTTAGACAAAAATGGATTGTGTGTGACTTGCCACACTATTTGTACCTATCATAAAGATGCAGAGAAAATAAAGGACAATTTGGAAAATCTAGATTATCAACTATGAAGCTACTCTCCCTTTCTCAGATGTCTAGGTGTGGGAGGTACAATTCTACAATGACCTCCAATAATCACTTCTCTCAAGTATGTGTATATGGCATTGAATAAGGTAGAACTATGCCATGATTAGTTTAGCTGACTTTGATTTAATCAATAGAAAGGCTATCCTGGGGAGATTTAATCTAATCAGATGAGCCCCTTAAAAAAATGAAGTGTCAGAGTTATTATCCTCATGGCCTAAAAGGAGAAGAAAATGACCATATCAGTGAGGCCTATGAGTCCAAGACTTCCAAGAGCTGAAACTGACTCTTAGCTAAAAACCAGCAAAAAAAAAAAAAAAAAAAAAAAAAAAAAAAAAAAAAAAAAAAAAAAAAAAAAAAAAAAAAAAAAAAAATCAGCAATATCTAGAATTATCTTATTGAATTAGCTTATAGAATTTGTCAACCAGGTAATGAATTTTGGGAAAGAATCCCAAACCTCCAGAAGGCAATACATTATGACAAATGGTTTGATTTCTGCCAAGTGGGATGCTGGGCAGAGAACTCAGCTAGACAATTTCAAGAAAATATCCGCAATAAATCTGTTTTATTTTAAGTAACTAAAGTGTCTAAGTTCATTTATGCTGCTATAACAACATACCATAGATTGCATGGCTTAGACAACAAATTTTTTTTTTAGTCCTTTCATGTTAGCTTTGTTAGGGTGAATCTAGAATAGCATCTACTTTGGTGTTGGATTAGATTTACCAATATATGACCTTTCTAGGTTTTATCCTGAATGCCCAATGTTTTCAATGCAGGTTGTTCAGAAGAAACAGGTTAGAAATCATACTTTATCTAGTGTTACAAGAATTCCAGCATCTGTTCAGCTCACAGAAACATGGTGGTTATTTTTTCCTCAGTACTTGTATTTTAACAGGACAAGTTATCACCCTTTTAATGTATACTTTAGGAAAAAAAGACTACTATGCTTATGATTTCTAGAGCTTCTTCTCTGCATTGTTCCTACCTCTAGGTACCTATGTTAGGTAGCATTCTCACTGCTGTGACTCAAACACTTGACCCACAAAACTTGGAGAAATAAAATATTTATTTGCTCAAGCATCTGGAGAGTTCAGAGGTCAGAGTCCATTTGGGGGCTAGCTTCTAAGCCAGAGCCCTGGATATACATCCTCAGGGCATCATCCTGGGGAGTAGAGAGAGCAGCAGGGTCAGGGAGATACATGGTACAGTTGTGCAGGCCAGGTCACTTGTTGCACCCTGAAATAACCCCAGCTACCCATTGTAATTCCTACTCTGTCTCCAGACATGGTTGCCTTATTTATCACAAGAATTTTGGGGAGCATTTTTTCATTTTTTATGATGCTTAATTTCCAAAATAGTAAACGTTAAGGCAATTCTTTTGTTGGTTTTACATCAGGAGAAATTTCATATAAAATATTGTGAACTTTTAAGTCTTGTATTGTTTTTAATATGCTTTAATTGGTACATTGTCATTATACATTATAATGAATTTCAGAGTGATACAAATATATATTGGCATAGCACTTCCTATGTTTCCCTCCAGATCCCACACATCTCACTCACCCTCTCCGTATATATTATTGATATTAGTGTCAATAATTTCATATATGTACACAGCATCATTTAAAGTGTGTTCCTCATCAAGTCTTCTTTTACCCTACCCTTGTCCCAAATTCTCTTCCACTAATCTACTGGTATCTTTCCTCATTTATCTGAACTACCACTTGTTTCCCAATTTCTCTCTAGCTTCCATACAAGAGAAGACATATGACCCTTCACTTACAGAGACTGGCTAATCTCACCTCAAACAGCATTCTCTAGTTCCATCCACTTTCCTGCAAATGATGTAATTTTTTTTTCTTTTTTATGGCTGAGTAAAATTTCACTGTGTCTATATACCTCCATTTTATAATCCATTCATACATTTATGAACACCTTAAATCCAAACTATAGCAGTAGTTCATATCCTAACATCTCAGTGATCTTAGCAACAATCTCTATCTGATTCAACTCTGTGAATCCTCCATGTACTATTTGGTATCTTCTTTCCTGTTATAGTCAAGAACATGCATCTAGTCTTAGTTTTGGAACTTAAATCTCCTCACTTGTTTCCCATGAGTAGCAATCCTGATGCATATCTAAAAAGTTATGTTATGCATTTTGTTCAGATTTAAAGCAGATCTTAAAGGTAGATATTATCCTATACAAGTTATTCTATCATGACCAGCAGTGGCTATCCATATATATATACTGTCAAGATTAGATATAGAATCCCCCTAGAGAAATCATGTATTAAGCTTAGGGTTGACATGGAATGGATTCATCTGGGTGGAGGCCTGGGCCAGTAGGATGTGGCTGGAGAAGGTGGGTCCCTGGGGTTGTGGTATTGGGGAATATATATGGTTCTGTCATCTCTTGCTTGCTCTTTCAGCCTTCATGATGTGAGAGCAAAGCCATGTAATCTCCCTCTCTCTGCTTCCTGCCACCACCATGCCCTGAGATGCATGGTCCCTGGCCTCACATGGATTTAACCCTAATATCTCCAAGGAAAATCATAAGTTAACAAATCTTCTTTCCTTTAAGTTATAAGGCCAAGTCTTTTAGATTATAGCTGTGAATATGCTGATGAATACAGAAAGTAGTACCAGAGAAGTAGTCAGTGCTCTATCTAAGGCTGGCCATGTGTTTTGTGAACCTTTGGAATTGTTTTGTGAGAGGAAATTAGGAGGGTCAGAAAGTGGATAGAAGGACGGATGGTAAAGACTATGCTCAGGAGCTTTTGGAGGGCAAAGAGAACTGCATGGGAAATGGAGTAGAAGCCATGTGTGTTACCGGTTGGCAAAGAACTTATTGACATTTTGCCCATGTCCTGAAAATTTGTGGAGGCCAAATTTAAAGAAAATGAGCTGATTAAGTTGACAGAGGAACTCTCAAAACAGTAAAATATCTAAACTGCATATGGATATTGATATCCATGTTCTGCGAATTATACACTGAAATTTGGGAGTGGAAAGTAAGCAGAGTGAATTTATTTATTTGCATGTGTAAAGTTGGGGCCCAGAGAGATGATTCTATGGAACAAAGTAAGAGGGTAAAAGGAAGGAGGAAGCAGTGGCCATACTGGGGGAGGGGCCAGTATTGGTCAAGATGGAGACCAGCCCAGTGACAATGATTAAAGAGAGTGTAACTAGCTTTTCTGTTGATGGTCTGTCTTGGAGTTCACATAATGCTGGGGATTTCCTTTCAGATTTCAAAGGAAGGCCTGGGAATCCAGGCATTACGTGGCAGCATTGAAATCCCCACAAGTATGCCCAAATTGTACAATTTGTGAAGCTATGAGGGAGAATGTCTCTTAAAGAAACCATGTATTAAGCTCAGGCTTGATATGTAATAGATTTATCTGGGTGGTGGCCCAGGCCAGTAAGGTGTGACTGGAGAAGGTGGGTCCCTGGGTGTGTGGCCTTGGGGATTATATATGGCTTCTCCTCCCTTGCTTGCTCTTTCTTTCAGCCTCCATGACTTGAGAGCAAAGCCTTACGCTCACCCTCTCTCTGCTTCCTGTTATCACCATGCCCTGAGATTAGCAGTCCCTGGCCTCACATGGATTGAACTCTAACATCTCCAAGGAAAACCATAAGCTAACAAGTCTTTTAGAGTATAGCTGCGAAAAAATGCTGATGAATACATATACATTCATTGGTGCATTATAGTCTTGCATCATAATGTAATTCAGAGTGATAGGGGCATACATGAAATCCCTATTGTAAACACTATAGTATCCTAATATTAACTTGAAATATTTCATTATATTCCACCTTCTTCCACTGAAATATCAATGGGCTCTGTCACCATCTTTCCCATCCATGGGCTAAGTATATAACTTACCATCTGTTTGACCAACACTCATTGATGGAAGCAAAATGTTGTTTCTCTAAGAAATGTCTTTCATACTGATTTTTCTGCAATTGGGTGTTACATTTACTTTGTTTGGATGCTAAACTATTTATGTGTATCTCTTAAGAGATTTTTAATGAAAACTTTGACTTCTAAAACACTTAAATATTTACACATGCACAATTTGCTTCTAGAAAGTTTCTGCTGTCAAAGTGGTAGGAGCATATTTGGCATGCTAGACTGTCTAATAAAGAAGCCTTTTAGAATTTTCTAACATATTACAAGATCTGTATGTAATAAATATTTTTTAAAAAGGGTTCCATTAAAGCCAAAGACAGACTTAACTCCAAAAGAATAACTGAGTGTGGCTCACTACTCCAGCATGATATGTAGTATACATGCATATCTAAACTTTTTGCAGAGGTTAGTACTCATAATTGCATTGGCTATGTTGACTCAACATTGCCGAAGCTAAATATTTTATACTTATGAAAATGCCTAATGCAAACTGCACATGTTCTTTGTTATTAATGAGTGTGTAAAATAAAGGACTGGAAAATGTTAAACATCCCCATAAAGTATGCAGAGGCAGGTGGTTTATTTTTCCATGAAATAAATCTTTAATTAGTGCTCTGGATTATAATTTTGCAAAACAATATTTGTACCTTTTTCCTACCACCAAAAGAAAATACTATAAAGCTATCTGTCTTTATCTTACTTTTAAAAAGAATTTTCTTGTGTATTGCTAAAATTATATACTTAGAAAATATTCACCTATTTTACAGCCCAAAATATCTACCATACATACATTCTTCCCCATAATAACACTCTTATTGTCTATGCACATTAGGTTGCTTTTTTTTTCCCCTAAAATTTGAAAAAAGAAGGAAACAAGATGAGGATAGAAAAATACTTTTATTTATTTATTTATTTATTTTTTTTTTTTTTTTTTTTTTTTTTTTTTTTTTTTTTTTTTTTTTTTTTTTTTTTTTTGCGGTACTGGGGATTGAACTCAGGGGCATTCTACCTCCGAGCTATATCCCCAGCCCTATTTTTTATTCTTTATTTTGAAACCGAGTCTCACTAAGTTGTGGAGTGCCTCACTAGGTAGCTGAGACTGGCCTTGAACCCGGATCCTCCGGTCTCAGCCTTCCAAATGCTGGGATTACAAGCGTGCGCCACCACGCCCGGCAGAAAAATACTTTTAATAACAGTAAATGAGAGAAAGGAGAGAGAGAAAGAGGTGAGTGGGAAGTTGTATGTCAAAGATACAAACATATAGGTTATAAACTCAAACAATGTAGTTACGAGTTCTAGAGAATGAAATGATTTTGCATTTTTTAAAATGACAGGCAAGCAAGTCTTTTTTTTTTTTACAAAAGGAAATCTTAGAAGGTTAGAAAGAAATAGCTATGTACAGTCTAGGAGCAGAGCAGGAAAAGCAGAAAGACAAGCACAGGGGCAGTTGGCATTAGCAGTTGTGAAAACAAAGAGCCAGGATTTGTGCATGACTTAAATACAGAAACGAGCTGTTCTAGATAAGTCTCCAATTTCAAGCTGGACTTCCAAGAAGATCATCAAGTAGCCTCACATGTTGGCTCATAGGGACGTGGAGATTAAATCAGAAAGTCATTGAATTTAGTTGATTTCCTTGGGATTTAATTCAAACTGAGATTCATGGAGCTCAGCCATTTTTCTTGACTATAGGATCTCCAGTAGCTATGAGGTGAGGTGCAAGTAATCTGTTACTGACTAAAACAATATAGAAACTATCAATGAATACAGTTAGGAGTATATTGATCCAAAATGTCAATCTATCTTCTCTCAGTCCAATATAATTTCAGAAATAGAAGAAATGGGAATGAAGTTGGGTAGAGCTACTAGCAGAAATGCCCTTAAGAAGTGACACACAAATGAATCATTTCTGAGATATCCCAGGACCCAGAAAAGAAGGCCACATACTGTGCCTTTAGAAACAGATGTAACAAGCTAAAAAAGTTACATTATCATCTGGTAAGCAGCTGTAGCTACAAGCAATAATGAACATACTTCTTTGTTATTAAACATTTACTATGAATCATGTGCTGCATTTGTAGAACAAAGTGAACAACATTCTCCACTCCCAAGTTTATGAATTGTTAAAAAGTTAGAAGTCTAAAGAGTTATGCCCAAATTTGCCGTATTTCTTGATAAATCCTAGGGATATCACATATCCTAGTATCCTAGGAATATTGCAGAAATGGAAATTTTGCTGTTTATTAATGATGTGATAAGGATAAAAAGCAAGTAGCTTTGATGCAAAAGATTAAAAGAAAAAAAATGCATTTGTAGTGTTCCGGACATTAATTAGTCTGAAGGTGTAGATACAAAGGCAGGTAGAAGCATAGGCTAATGTTCCTTGAGATTTGGCTTCAAAAACTTTAGTTTCATCAATTGGAATGGGAATGATTTTTCTTAACCTTACTCTGTTAATCCGAAGACAAAGTCATCCTTGCTAAATTCTTAGTTTCACCTGGTATTAAGCCTTTCAGTATGCAAATATATACTTTTACATAAATGTATGCATAAAAGATTGAGATATAACAGTTAAGGAAGTGGTATCTGTGTCCTCCATTATGAAACATTGATGTTATCTGGTGAGAAGGCTGAACATAATTCTGTAAACCTAGTTAAGTACCGGGGACCTTCTTAATTAACTAGGACTATTCCCAATTGGCTTTGTTAACTAATGCAGCCCTCCCATTCTTTTCTTTCCTATCTCCTTATTATTCATGCTTCCCAATTGGTTGGTCATTTTTTGATAAAACAAGAACTTCAAAATTTTATTTTGGTATGTACACAATAAAATTCTCCCTTCCACAGATGTCTATTGATTCTATTTAAACTTGTTATTGCTTTGAAGATAATCATTCTGAGTGTTATCCCTATAATCAGGAACTAGATATATACCTATTCACAGAACATTAATTTTATTAGAACATGCAATAGTGGGAATATTTAAAAATGGTAAACATCTAAAATATAGCAGATTAAACTATACAAAATGTTGATTATGTATTTAAAATAATTGTTGGAAGACTATGTACTAAACATTCATTATAAAGTCTATGCTTTGGTTTTATTTGCTTTTATATATGGGTTGTAGTAGCAAAGCCAAAACTTTGAAGTGATATTTTATAGAAGTCAAAAGAAATGCTTTGCTGTGTTTTGATAGTTAATTTCAAGTAGCATAGATCTTTTTATTCAACTTACTGTAGAAGTTTGTGAAATAAGGGGATATTAATCAGGTGAATCCTCTAAGACTGTAATTTTATAAATCACTGCTATATAATGGATAATTCAAGCAGAAGGCAGTTAAAGTATAGTGGTATAAAAGAGAGATTTTGAATTTAAATTACTCTCTATATTTCTCATTATTTTGGAGTCTAAGTTTTAGTTTGTTTAATAGAAATGCAAAGACAGATAAAATAGAATAAAGAATCATTTTAGTAGAGAGAACTTTGAAATGAAAAATAACAATTGAATTATTGTACTATAGAATGAATTGTAGCTCAGAAATATAAAGCTTCATGCTAAGATGATAAGTGTTTTAATTGCTTTAGAACAGTTAAAATTAGAGTTTTCCTATTTTTAGTCCCAAGGTCTTTCAAATATGTATCAATATGACTTATACTGCAAAAAATGGCATATAATATAAAATATATAATATTAAAAAATCAGTGATTCTATAAAAATTATATATCAATTTAAACTTTGCTTGCAATAAGGTTATATAAGCAAGCTGCTGTTTAAGGATTTGAAAGAGTTAAAGTTCATGCTTTATTATTTATAATGGAAGGTTTCATCAATTTTTACAATACTTTAATATTTGTTTCAAGGAACAAAATATAGAACCTGTCAATCTTACTTCATAGAAAAATAGCAAAATCTAAGCCGGGCGTGGTGGCGCACGCTTGTAATCCCAGCATTCGGGAGGCTGAGACCGGAGGATCCGGGTTCACGGCCAGCCTCAGCTACCTAGTGAGGCACTCCGCAACTTAGTGAGACTCGGTTTCAAAATAAAGAATAAAAAATAGGGCTGGGGGTCTAGCTTGGAGGTAGAATGCCCCTGAGTTCAATCCCCAGTACCGCAAAAAAAAAAAAAAACAACAAAAAAAAGAAAAATAGCAAAATCTATAAATAAGTTATTTCCCTGTGTCTATAATAATAATATTCAAAATATTATTTGTATAGTCTTATAATTTATAATTTAGTTTGAAAGAAATTGATTTGTATTTATTCATCATTAACACAAAATTAACACAAGAGTATACTTTCTGCAGATGGCCATGGCTGATCCATCCCCTAAAGAAGAGTATTTATTATAAGATCTATAAGGTTCTCATAAGCTTTTCAAAGGAGCTTTTCTTCTCAGAAATTCAGAGTGTTTTATCAATATTACTTCATTCATCTGCACAGCATCCTTGTGAAGAAGACAACAGATATTATTACTGCTTAACACATGTAACAACAAATAATAGAAAGGTCAACTGACTTGTCTGGGTTTATGGTGAGACAGTCCTGATGCCCAGTGTTAGGTTGTGAGCTAGCCATGAGCAGGACAGGGAGAAAAATGGGATAGATTGCCCTTCCCAGCTGTGGTGAGAGACTTCTAGTATATTACATTGCAGCTTTAGATTTTCCACATGAAGCAATCGTGTGCAGTCACACCAAACCGTGGTATAAAACTCAAAAGTAATCACCCCAAGTTACTATGCATGAAGAGGGTAAAATTTATGAGCACTATAAAAAGTCTCACAATACGCAGACTAAACCTTCACTTCTTTACTCTGCTCCTGGATTAGCCAGCTCTGTGATCCTCCTGTGGAACCTATGCCATAAAGTATTGCATGCTTACCCTATCTGTGTCCCCCAGATGAAATCTTTCTCAATTTCAACACCATCCTCTAGCTAGCTTTTTTCTGGCATGATAAGAAAATATGGAGATTAGTTTCAGACATCCAGGCCAAATTTGTAAATTAGATTCATTATGACAGTGTTAAATCTCCCATCTCCACTTCTGAACTCCAACACAGAGAATAAGACAAAAACCCTGATGAAACTATCCCAAAAATCTATCCACTAGCACCCAGACCACTGACCCAAAGCCTTCTGCCCCTCTACTAGGGAACCCACACTTGAAGTCTAACAAATGCCTTCTCCCACTATATACTGGGATCTCCTCTGTTTTTCAGATATATCCTCCATAAGAGGTAGCAGGCCCCATGGGCCAACCTAATAAAGTAGAAACGTTCTTTTCTTTGCAGGATCACAGGTAAAATAGGATCTGGAAAAACCTCAGATGACCCTGTATGGTATATTAAAAAGTTTTAAAGTTTGACTACAGTACTTTTGCCACCTGATCCCCATTGGTATTCTACCAAAATTTAGGCAAGAAATCACCTGATATGTATTGAAATATATAGCACAGCCAGGTAATACTGTAAATTATGACAAACTAAATTAAAGTTTCAGTGAAAATTCCTTATAGCCTTCAGAGAGGTCTCAAAACGCTTTTATTGAATACACCAGCCTGAGATCTAACTTCCCTAAAGGGGCATTAGTTCCTAATGATAAATTCATCACCAAATTTGCCAGATACTAAAGCAGCCTCCTTGGTCTTTTACAACCACCAGCAAGATAGAGATGAAAAGGTAAAGGAGGAAAAACAGACCCCCACAATTGGCTTCTCTGATGGTCTAACAGCCAACTCCAGGTTGAACCCCCAGGAGATTTTTCTCCACTCTGTCTTCTATGCAAAGTCCAGAATTCTGAAGGAGAGATTTCCCTGAGGGCCAAAGGGACCACAGGTCAGACTTTCCATTGCTGGCCCTGGAGTGTTCTTTACTAATTTGGCTCTCAAATCAGATTATCACCAAAGGGGTCAAACTCAGGGAAACCTTGGACCTGGCAAGTAGGGTCCCAAATTTCCTTTAAGTTCTGAGCTTGTCTCTTCTGTGTTAACTTCTATTCTGGAGTCCTTTCCTCTATATATCCTGCTAGGCAATATGAGCAAATAAAGGACCAATAAAGTGGCGATTTATCCCTCCTTGTACTATTCATGGGAAATCTTTCTGTTTACCCATCAATTTTTATTTATAGCAAAGCACCCTAGCCCTCTCTTTAAAACATATCTCATCTGCGAGGAGATCATTTGATCTTTCCTCTCCAGTCACATAAAAGAGATTGTTCATAGGTAAAGAACTCTTTCAAATTGCAGAGTTTATCAGACATGCCATCTTTATGCCCCAAATAAACCACTAGGGTTCCAGGTGTCCTCTGCTCTGGTTTAACTCATACAGCATTAGAATTCCTGGAAATTAAACTTTGCACAGTTATCCTTTTGCAGAGGTTATAAATTCTTTTGGGTCTTTATCAATACGTCACAGGCTAAATAGAAGCATTTTCCAACAAAATAAAATGTACACAGAAGATATTCAGGCTTTTCCAATACACTGACATGATGCTTAATACAGAAAAAGACTGACCTAACCAAATGTGTAACTTTTATATGTTAATTCTGACAGGCAATATACATGTCTATGGATAAGAGGTAGGATATAAAGTTAACCAGGTAACAACTTCTCTATAAACCTGAAAGTCAAGTACTTATTAGGACTTGGAGGGACAGCTCTCCAGGATTCCAAGGAATCCCTCTTGGAGGGCCCCCTTTACTGTCTACTCCTGCAGCCATCAAGTTACCTAGAATTTACAGCTGGATCTACCACTCCAGGTCAAGCTGTGGACTACACAAGATGAAATTGTTCATTCCTTGAAATTACCCACAGATAATTATATCTGTACACCCATAGAAGGCCTCCAGTTTCTTTGCAAAAAAAAAAAAGGATAATTATCTCCCCTTTAACCTATATCCCAATACTAGTGGACACCTATCCTGGGCATCCAACTCCTCCTTGGATATTTGGCTTTTATCATCTTACTACACTTCTGGCTCTCAACTATTGGAACATTCCTCCCTTCATGTTAGGATTTATATTCTTCTGTGACCTATATACTCCCCTTGATTCTATCAGCTCTATCTTCCTACAGCACAAGTAGCTCAAAGGCTACTATAAGCTGTTACCTCCTCCTAGGCCTGTGCCTGTTGGCTCTATTTAAGCTATCAGCATTGGACCTAGTTATAGTGGCCAGAGGGGGAGTATGTCTTGTGCCGCAGGAAAAATGGTGCTTTTATATCAACAGATCAGGTCATGTTCAAGAAAGTACTTGATAGTCAACAACAAGAGCATCTAGCCTGAGGGAGCAAGCTACTCAGGGATGGAGATCATGGAAAGAAACATGGTCCTGGATTGCTCAGCTCTTGCCCTTCATGGGGCCTTTAGCCATAATACTCCTACTCTTACTCTTGGGCTTTTGTCTTCTAAACATGTTAAGGAAGTTTGTTTCTTCCCTACTCTAGGCAATCAACAAACTGCAAATGAGACTCAGGCTGAACTGCCAACCTCAACTCAGGCTGGATGCTGACTACTATTGGGGACCCCTGGACCAACCCACCTTCCAAGGAGCTTATCCTGTCCCAAAATGCCCTGCCCTCGCAGAAGGCAAGAGCTGGAGACACTGACATTTCTGCATCCCTATCCAGCTCCAAGACACTATGAAAGATAAGCCAGGCGTGGTGGTGCAAGCTTGTAGTCCCAGCATTTGGAAGGCGAGATGGGAGGATCTGGGTTCTCGCCCAGACTCAGTTACTTAGTGAGGCACTCCCCAACTTAGTGAGACCCTGTTTCAAAATAAAGAATAAAAAATAGTGCTGGGGTATAGCTCGGTGGTAGAATGTCCTTGAGTTCAATCCCCAGTACCTCAAAAAAAAAAAAAAAAAGAAAAAAGAAAGAAAGAAACTATGAAAGATGGACTATCACCCTTGTTACCTAAATGATTTCAGGGCATTGTTAGCTAGCTAGCTAGTTATAAGCAGGGCAAGGGGGAAAATGGGACAGATTTCCATGCCCAGCTGTGGTCAGATACTTCTAGCTTACGACATTTAGATTTCCTACATGAAACAGTCATGTGCAGTTATCGGGCGCCCCAGGCTGAACCTTCAGCCATGAGGCCCCAATAAAAGACGCCGGCTAAAAGCTGCTGGTTCGAACCTCTTTTATTATCTCTTTCTCTCTTTTCTGGGATCAAAGGTTTTACACACACGATAACAAACACAGTGCTGAGGTCGTCTTTCCAAATAGTGCTTTTCCTACAGACTTCCAATAACCCCTCTCTCTAGCAACCCATCTTCCACTAGTAATACACAATCTTTCTTCCCAGAACTTCCCAGCAACTTTCCAGCCCAGCAACTTCCCAACCAGCCTTTCCCAACAGCGTGCTTTTAGCC